>ML803326.1:20072-36512 GCA_009831015.1 Picea engelmannii | reverse complement strand
GAGAGAGAGAGAGAGAGAGAACCTATTCTGTTAATACAAATATTAATGCAGAAATAACAATAAAGCCTATGAGAGAGAGAGAGAGAGAGAGAGAGAGAGAGAGAACCTATTCTGTTAATACAAATATTAATGCAGAAATAACAATAAAGCCTATACATACAACATATACAGGATAAACACATAAATATAAAACATGTACACATAAACAACATGTACATGAACATAGAAGTGGTATTTATCTTTTATAGAAGACCACCAACTACGTGAAAACCTTCCATGAACCTCCAAACCATAGACCATGCTTCTCATCACTCTCAGCAGTGGGTCACCCCCGTGTTGGGAATAAAATCCACCCGGGTAAAGGGATTCCTAGGCTAGGCTGAAACAATGGGCTGCTACATAGTCAACCAGGAAGGATTCCCTCCCATGAGCCAACTTATGCACACAACTCACAACCTCTCATTCCCCACATGCCCGTCCCACCCCAGGAAGTATACACCTTCACTATTCAAAAATCTATAGACTTATCTACTTCCCTTCCAGTGCTTCAACAATAGACCGGATCAAGAATTCTCAGAGTGCTTATCGCTGCTATTGGGCTCCCTACAGAAGAAATCACTTCCCCAACAACCTCTCTCACATGGAGAGAGTTTCTCACAGGCCTAAAAACCTTCTTCTTCTTTCCAGCAAACTCTCTCACCTATAAAGAGTTGCTCACAGGCCTGACAACCTACCTCTTCATTCCACGGGCCTGTCAACCCGCCTCTTCACTCCTGCTCCCAGATAACCAACAATAGGCTTAATTGAAGACGTCTTCAACATTCAACTAAAGCATAGGTAAAAAAAATAACCACAACGTTCAGGTATGGAAATAGGCACTGCTCCTAACAAGAAAGTAAAACACAAGCTTAGGTAGGCACATGTGTGCTGTGCCACCCATGAGGATCACAGGTTTCAATTGATTATCAAAAAACATGGGATATGGGTCCATAAAAGCGTACAGGTTTCAGAGGTCGATAATGGAGGTTAAGGCTCAGTTCATGAGTGCATGTGTGCATGGGAAGAATGGAAAGAATGGATAACGAACCTCCAAGAAGGACACATTTTCCAAATATAACTGCATGTCCCTAATCGAAAACTTGTCCTCATGAAGCTACATGAGATCCACTTAACATTCATTCCCTTCCCACATGAACTTAGGATAACATAGGTTATGTCCAACCTTAGTCTTTAGGAAATAATAATATAATATTATTCCCATAGAGAAAAGACCTCAAGCTTAGCCCTTTCCGGCCTAGTCTCATAGCCCCATCCCTTTCCCTACCTAGTGGAGCTTAGTCCCCCATAACTCTTTCTTCGTGGTTAGTCTACATGCAAAGATGTATTTATATTATTGATGTGAGTATTTACATATACAAAAACATTCTCATTATCCTTTAGCATCTAGGATCTTCAACCTAATCATCATATAATCCTCCTAGCTTATTTTAACTTGGCTCACCAACCTATAACATATGTTACATTTACAATTACAACTAGGGGTGGGTCTTGGGATATCATAATCCCCTCCCCTTATTTTTTCAATGTCCTTAGTGCAACTAGTTTACATATTAGCATCAATATTTTCAAAAATCTTCATAAAGCTCCAAGCTTTAGCTATTTGAATCTTATTATCCATCTGGTGCTCTACTTTCCAAAACTGATTCTGGTATTCATACCACAACTAGAACTCAATTGATTTATTCCATAGAGATTCTTTTATTAAAATAATTCAGCTCATTATTATTTATTACATGCTTCAATTAAACCTCATTGAAAGCATTGACCGACTGTAGATCCCCGAAGTTCCACCCAGCTTTAGATCTCACCGCTGATAAATTGTTAGCAGCGTATCATCCTCGAGTAGGGATATGACTCCACCAGGGCAATGTCTTCCCAAGATAGCCACGGTCCACAATTAATACCAACATGGTCTAGGCCAAGGTACCAAACCTCAACAACGCTTGAACCAACAGTCTCTAATTCCCCACATGCCTGTACAACCCAAGGTAGTGTGCTTCTTCTCTACTCAACAGTCCTTTGGCTGCACCCCTACCCCTTTCAGCTCCAACACATGCCAGACAAGAAGTCTCAGAGCAGTGTGGATCTAGGAGTTATAGCTTCCCTCAAAGGTCTCCAGTTACCCTTTAGGCTTCATACTGGGGAACCTATCCCCACACTTCTCAAGGAAACCCAAGGAGAAGTGTACACACACCTAGATCCACTTGGGATCCATAGGGTAAGATCCATTGTCTCTAATCAACATCTTCCCCAGAGCTACTCTTTGAAATCAACATTCCAACTTTAATCAATATTTTCTCATTTGTATCACACACATACATTTTTCATGAGAGAGCATTACAACATTCCATTTTACAAATCAAAGTAATTTCATAAGGAATTCAACATTTCCCTAAAATATGAAATTCTATTTCATAATTTTTCAGTGCTGTTGCAATAATATGATGCAGTCTTCCTTATGGATTTAAGCAAGAACCATGCTAGAACCTTTCATCTTTGATTCAACCAACTATATTGTCATTATTTCTTGTACATCATAATTGCATTGCAATATGTACCAAAACTTACGAAGCGATTTTAGAATTTCCTACACCTAGCAATCCAATCACAATACCAAACAATTTTATTAAATAAATAATGAATTATCATTCTGTGCCTAAGTCTGTTCACAATAAATATCAGTAATTTCATTACTTCAATTTTGAACAATTTTTTTTCCTATAGTCAATGCTCATGTGACTATTTGACTTGCAACTTTCCTGTTGCAATGCCCTAACAACTCTCAAAATGTTCTCAACTCCATGAGTTAGCAACATTTCAGCCGTTAGTATATTTATTTCCATGCAATAATATATATGTGCATGCACTCACAAAATGAATTCAACAATTGCATTTAAGTATACATTTCTATCATGTATGAGTGCAACTCTGCCACTTACTAGGCTTGAGTGCAACTCTCAATGTATATCTATTCAATGCACCTTTCCTTTTATTTTCAAAATGATACTTATCTAAGTCATGTATCTCACCATCCATAAGTTGGAAATCTGGCCAATGTCTTGACACCTTCTTCACACACTTCCCATTGTCTTCTCAATTATTTGGATGCCTTCCTTTCCGATCTGAACACTACCCAATAATATAATTATGTGGTGTGCATTAGTTTTAGCAAAAATGTTGCAGTCCAAGAATTATTTAAATATAGGAAGCTTTTGGGTATTTGTGTGGTATATAACCTTTCCATATCCATACCTTGCCATATCCAACCATGTCCTGGTCTCATTCATGAATATTTTTCCTGGCATCATTCCTATAACAAGTTCTTATATTTTATTTCTTTGGTTATTACCTCATAACCAAATTAACATGACATGTTACTATGTCAGTGTGTGCATTCTAAAGATAAAAATATTTGATATCTATAACAATTCTCTAGCCTTTACCACATCTAGTGGTATCTTATTCATGTTAATGCATTTAAATAATACCATAATGTGTATTATAAAATTCTATTTGGGGAAATTCTCACCTGAATTTTCCTTTGGAAATTATGCAACATAATTTCAAAAGAGAAATACTTACCTGCATCGCTTCCATTAAACAAGTTTTATGTTGCATGATTAGATGATGACAATATAAGCTCTCATGCCTCTTTATTAGACTTATAACCAACACTTTCTCTTTCTGTTGCTTTATTCCATATGAATCAACATTATTAGAAACAATTGAAAACATGCAAACATTCTCTCTTTATGGATGTCCCAACAAGCCATAACATACTTGCTACTACAGTAATCACAACAACCTCTTTCTCCCTGTATCACTTTTCTTGCTGATCCTATAAGTCTTCAATTCTTCTCAGATTCTTACATCTTCTTGTGCTCTCACTGCAATCGCTGTGCATGATTATTTTTGTCCTGAGAACTTTCTAGCCAAATACTAATGTTGATATTAACCTTCAACTTTTATTTATTTTCTGGATATTTCTACCCCAACTCATACTTGGATGAATTATAATTCCAAACATGCTGTCTTGGAGACTTTGGATCTTCAACATCCATTTACATTTCGAGACTTAACTTGTTCATCCCTTTTCCGACTGAGTACTTTAGTACTTGAGGATTCTTGCATCCTTCTCTTCTCTTTTCCAACTAGCCTCAACTTGACTTGCATAGCCAATATCCAACATACCGTAAAGATGCACATATGCCTCCTTCACTAGTTGCATAGAATTAGTTGGAAGTAATCATTATTTCTTTTAATTTTCCATTGTAATTTCAAGTCATGCTTCCAATATATGGAAATGTCACTCTTGGATCTATGCCACTTAATATGGATTCCTATCAAGCACCATATCTTTTGCATTCCAATCCATGCGTATAAACCATTTTCTTCTTCATGGTTCCATACTGATTCTTCATTAGAAATTCCTTTTCACTTTTAAGTCATTCTTGACCTGACTTATCCATACTTGAATCCCTTTGGATTGGAAACCCAATGTACTTTGGAAATGCACCGATTCCTTTGAAATGTACTCAACATCCCTCTTTATTGTTTCCACAACTCTTGAGTGCTATAATAGACTCAAATATCTTAGAATTCACCCTGTGGTATTCTTTTCCACTATCTTTGAGTTACTCTAGGAACTTATTCAATTTTGGAATGAACTGAGATTTACGTAATTGCTTCCCCAGAGTATGGCTATAAACCTTTAGAACCAATCTGCACATGATGCATTGCTTTTGCATCTACTGACATTTCTTTAGTGTGCACACACCTACATTACTTCACCCTGAAGTTTATCATACAACCATGCTTCCACTGCTTACTGTGTTATCAATAATGGAGGTGCTACCTCCAAAACTGTAGGTATGATCCTTGGAATGTTACATCTTATTTCCATGTATACACTCTATCTTCCTTTATCAAAATACTATCATCCTAATATATCAATCTGCATAGAACAAATCTTTCCACAATGTACCTTTTTAACTTATCATTCTTTATTATTGACCCTTTGACCATCTTGTGAGAGATTCTTGTCATAGAACCCTTGCCTCAAGTACCTCTGTCCCTTCTTGATATTAGGTCCAAACTCTTTTACTCTACATCCCCAAATGGTATGCATATTTTCCATCCTGAAATATTTTCCCAAATTAGAGTTTCAAATAAGTCTTCCATCTTACTCACTAAGTATAGACATCTTCAACTGGTAGCTTCCTCAAGCAATCATCTTCCATATGAATTTGGATTGTCTTCCCCAAACAAGAATTTCATTAGGTTTATCCATGCTGCTCATTGAACCCAACATCTGATCCAATAATTTCATAAAGATCCCATATGTGAAATGAAGAACTGTCTTTGTCCTTCTTTCTTTAGTCTGTGGACATATCTAGCATGTTTTTTATTTTACATGTAATCATTACATCCGAAAACATGCATACACCGATTCTGTTAGCTAGAACCACAATATACCATTTTGGTAACATATACACCATTTTCCTTTAATGGTCACCAACCATCTTCTTTTTGAATTCTCGTGATCTAAGATGCTCAATCCTTAATTATGATGGAATGCCAAGACCTTTCCATTGACTTCTTCCTTGCTCAATTATGAGTCATGAGCAAAAAATTATGAACAATTGAAAATTGTCTTTTCAATGATGCAATCCTTGTGAAATTATTATTATTATTATTATTTTCATAGCCAAAATATCTATTTGACCTTTGTTGGATCCACTCATAGGGTTCACAGACCCTCTTTACCACTTTTGATGCAAGTCTGAACAATTAAAACCCCAAGAGATTCCTTCCTAATTCCATTTTCTTTCTTTTAAACAGTTTTTGGGCATTAGCCCCCTTCTTTTCAGCCCAAAACCCACGTGACCTCAGGCTATAACCAAATGATAACTGTTAGGTGATTATCCGAAGCTTTGGGACTTTGGGGACCCAGAGGTTTCTTACACTTCCTCATTGATTTCTTTCAAATGCTGAACCGATGAACTCAAAGATTGGCTCTCCGGAGCTTCACACTTTGGAAGTTATAACAACTTCATACTCCAGTTTCCTGAATACCGAACCCCTCCAAACTTCTGAACATCACTTAGTGCACTCAGGGTGCTACGTGTCAGAAATACAGAGCTGACACATGGCACAATCAACTGTTGACGTATGCCAAATTCTCATTGGAAAACATGACCTATCAAACACATGAAACAGATGGGCACGTGGCGTGCATACGGTGGTCCACATCACCCTAGGTGACATCAGCATGCCACATCACTTTCGTGTTCTGTGAATTCAAAATTTTGGTCTTCAACGAACTTTTCTCCCGCACACCTCTAATCTCCCAAATGTTGAATTTTCAAATACTCAGAGGTTGCACTGATCGACGATCCACATTCTCTATTTAGATCAACGGTCAACAGGATCTCCAGGACTCTGGGCTTTAGGAGTTCTAAGGATTTATCATGCACTTCCTACCGAATTGACGAAACCATGAAGGCCTGGGATCTATGGTCAACATTCACCTGTCGATGGATGGCCGAGATTGACTCCAATTCTAGAAACTGAGAAAACCGTTGATCTGTCGATCACTTTAAGATCGACAGTTATGGTCGATTGTGGACCTCAAACATGCTCAAGGTTTAACAATGACCCCAACTTCTATAATGGAAATATGTGCGATGGATTGGGGAATCACATACACCATTGATATTCAACCATGCACTAGAGGGGTGCTACATGGAATATCACAATAAGTGGACACATGGCTCAATCTAAGGGGTGACACATGTTAATTTCTAACTAGCCTTAAGGGCCCTTAAAAAATATGAAACAAGGTGACATGTGGAAAGAATCAAACTTGTCCACGTCACTCTTGGTGACATCAATAGGTGATGTCACTCTGGGAATTCAGGCTTCGATGGATTCTCCTTCTATACATCACAAAACCCCCAGACCGCCGAACTGACGAACCCATTGTTGTACACCTTCGGAGCTTCGTCACTTCAAGCTTTGGAGTTTTCTATTGCAATACTCCATCCATCCTCTGAATGACCAAATTTACAAACTCCATAACCCTCTGGGGTCCACTTAGCTCTGTTGTCATCAATCCATATGGTGACATGTGGTCCCATTGTCGAGCGACACGTGTCAAGTCGAAATAAGTTCTAAGAGCCTATGAAAAGTAAAAGGCTCGATGACGCGTGGCATTCCTAGAGGAATTTCATGTCACCCTAGGTGACATCAACATGCCACGTCATATCCAGTGCTTCGGGACTTCGACACTTCGAGCTTAAGAAGATTCCATTCCTGCACACCTTATAACTCCCGAATGTTGAACTTACGAATGATACATGTCACTCCGATGCTTCGAGACTTTGGAACTCTGAGACTTCGGAGGATATCACTGCTGAACACCACACAACCCTCAGAATGTCGAACCCTGATAATTGCTTAATCTTCGGGCACGTGTCCCTAGAAATGGATAGTCCGAATTGGTTTCGGACTTCGAGACTTCGAGGCTTTGGGACTTCAGAGCTCTAAGATTCGACATTTTTCTCTGTTATAGTTTTAAAATGACTGGAGGGGCGAATATTGAAGGACTTCAGTGCTTAACATCCACGCACCTTATCCAGATCCAACAATTATGAGGGATTTGTCTTCTTCCGAACAAATCCAAGGACCCAAATTTAAAATTTGTGACCCAATACCAGAGTTTCCATGGTTTATCAAACTACTATACCTCTTGAGCTTCTAAGTATGACCAAGGTGTTCTCTTGGCACTCAGGAACACTCTGAAATTCAAATTTTTTCCCTCTCGACAACAATTCCCTTTGAGATTTTGCTTCCATAACCACTTATACGGCCCAATTCAGGCTCAATGTCGAAAACTGGGATATGATACAATATTGTAACATCCCCAACCACCCAAGCTAGGAAGCACCACTACAAAACTTCTCTTTTCAAGCTCTGATCTGTAACATTACCCGGCCATACACCTGCTGGGCTATGACACACAAATATTCTTGAGGAACATCATACACACCTAGGCCACCTAGATCAGAGCATGCTATCTCATGGAAATAACAATTACCATTTGCATATATATATATAAACAAACAATCTATTCTGCTAATACATAGATTAATGCATAAATAACAATAAAGCCTATACATACAACATATACAGGATAAACACATAAATATAAAACATGTACAGATACACATCATGTAAATGGACATAGAAGTTGTACTTATGTTTTATAAAAGACCAAAAAATGCATACATACCTTCCACGAACCTCCTAGCCATAGACCACGCTGCTCATCACTCTCAGCAGTGGGTCACCCCCGAGCTGGGACTGAACTCCACCCGGGTAAAGGGATTCCTAGGCTAGGTTGAGACAATGGGATGCTACATAGTCAACTAGGAAGGATTCCCTCATAGGAGCCAAATTACACACACAACTCACAACCTCTCATTCCCCACATGCCTGTCTCACCCCAGGAAGTGTTGGAACACATGCAATTCTGAACTTTTGAGCCCTATGCTTTTCACCTCATGAAAATATAATTCTATCCGAAGAAAATGGAAAATTGGTAAGTGACATTTTAATTTCAAGTCAAATTCCTTTGCTGGTTGGTAAATAATAAGGCACACACCAGATCCGCCATTGATGAGTGTTTCCTTTTGATCGAACGATCCTAATAGCTCTGGATTTTTGGAGCCACCTAAATTTTAAAGAGGTAAATCTATAACGGTCATTTTAGAGCTCCGTGCTTCAGATGTTGCAATAAGTCTTAACAATAAAAACCCCAAATCTCCAAAACCCAAAAGTGTTTTCTTGTTGCTTTTCCTAAACCTTTTTGAGGGCACAAGTCATAGGACACGTGTACCTTCCGAGTATTTCTCAAGTTGACACGTGGAACCTCCCTTTTCCTCGAGATGTTAGGATGACATAGTCTATAACACGTCACTACGGGAGATAATCCTTCGGGATTTTAACGAAGAATGAATTCACGAATCACTGAAATATCAAAGTACTGAAGTATTAAACGTTAAATAACTAAGTTAAACATAATCAATGACTTCGTAGTCCGGTTTTCGGATGTTTCCCCTGGATGATATTCTGAATTTTCCGAAGCCCAAACTCCCAAAATACTTTGAGTTAAAAGAAGTTAATTATGACTTAAAATAAATTACCATATAATTAATTGCTTCGCATTTCGGGTTTCGGGAAGTCCCTCTCCAGATACATTGAAAGTTCTTGAAGTATGAACTCCCGAAACACTTGAAGTTATCACACCATCTTAAACACGATTAATTAAAAGTGATTATTCAAAGATTAATCTTTTCGTGGATTCATGATTTAGGAGGTTACCACTCTGTCACATCGAAAACCCCCAAACATGAACCATCAAAGTGTTGATGGAATTTATGACTAGTTAAGGATAATGATTCAATCGCATATTGTGGATCGCCAGGTAGACTTTCCCATCAACTGTTAATAAATTTTCTGTTAGTGAAGTTATACAAAAAATGATGACTCTGTTTTGAATAAAATAACTTTGATTTCAAATTCATTTTCACTTTCTGTAATTAGAAAGATTTATCTATTTGAAGGATTCACGAGTTTTTTATACAAACAGGCAATTTCAATCTGTCTCCTTAGAAGTTATGGCTCCATGAAAAATGATGAAAAGGCCTAATGCGACAGGCGAGGATTCAAACCCAAATGAAGACATCCTGTCAGACACAACGCCACAATCCACAAACATTGTTAGAACTTGGACGCAGGTGTTCGATATTTTAGAGCGTGAAATCATAAATTATCTCGAGGACTTTTCTGAAGAGGAGGGAGACACTTAGACAACTAAAATCAGACATATAGCACAGTCAGAGCTGCACAAAGTAGCATCACGACCGAGGTTCATGCTTACAACAACATGATAAGATGGTCTTTGGAGCATGTTGACATCCAGACTAGGAGCATCGTCAACCATCATAAGGTTGTTTCCGGCTCTTTCCGACCAAAACACATGCAAGTAATGTATAAATTATCCCCTAATCCTAGATATACATTCAATGCTGCATTCATTCTGGATTTTGAGCAAAAGGAGTGCGTCCAGTATGACAGGAACTGTCCCGATATAATCAAGTCTTGGTGGGGGTACCCAAAGATATTTAGAAATGATGATCATGGTTTATATGCCACAATGTCTTTGGACTCTCATATGGTGTATGTAGCCATGATGCTATGTCGATTGTTTGGGAAGAATAGCCTACTCAATTCTCAGTGGAATGGGTATTCATCATGCACGAAGTAGGAGAGGGTTTCACTTTCAATTGGGCCAAAATGCTGTCCGATAACTTGGCCAAAGAGATTGTAGAATATAAAAAAACAAAGTCAAAAGGACAACCCGCCCCCTTCTACATGTCAACATATATCATGGATTCCATCTATTTCATGACGCCTTTCCCACTGATGAATTGGAGTTGGACCCTGGCAAGTGTCGAGTCCATTCATTTCTATCATTCCAAGCTATGGGAAGAAAATGCCAAAGATTTATTTTATGATATCTATCACAATTTGGTGATTCCTATTCAGATAGCCCTGTATGGCCACCTACCTCCTTGAATTTCAAACAAGATTATGGGAAACCTAGGTAATCTAGCAGATTGGTTTATTGAGGAGAAATTCTCCTACATCAGGGTTTTTGGGTGCTTGGTTCCTCCCCATTCTCTCCCATGATTCTTACCAGATCGACTGGTATGTAGAGAAGTGGCCTACTAGACATTAATATGAGGCATCAACAAAGGGCCGAAGGTATCACGGAAAAAGGTATGGCCGAATTTCCCTATTCAAGTTGGCATGTTTTCATTACTGGATTTTGGTCACTCTAAAGTGGAGGCTGTGGCTCTAGAAGATGTCAAATTGGTTGACATTGAGTTCAAAAGACATGATCCACGTAGGATTGTGGAAAACCACCTAGCCCAGTTCAACATGAAAATATATATGCCCGAAAACTCCCTGTATGAGGAAATATTCAGGGGAGCTAGGTATGATGAGGAGGTATATGACAGATTCCAAATCCTAGCCAAGGTGGAATAGCCTAGCCAAGGTATTACAAGGAGAGAAAATAACCACTCCCCCTTCTTAGGAAGCCAGGTCATCAGGTTATGAATCCAGTCACTCTGGTAAGCATAAATTTGAGGAAACCCTGAAGAGCTCGGAGGTATTGACACATAAATTAGAAGCGTCAGTGTCAGGTTAGCTAGGCCCCTAGGAAAAATCTCAACTCGATGCTTTCCTGAAGTAGGGACAAAATGTGCCTCCCTCATCACCAACTACCCCTACTGGCACCTTAAATACAATAGAGAAGCAACAATACACGAATATTGGTACTCCCATTACATCACTGAAACCTCTGCAATACAACGTCATAAATATTAATTCCGAAATTGTTTTTGTAGACAATCTTACCCCCATCTCACCTAAAGAAATGCCTCCTTCGGATTTATTTTTTAGTAGAAAACAGAAGGCCATCGTAAAAAAGGAATCACAACAGAAGGATGGAGTGATGACTAAGAGGCAAAGAATGGTGTATGATGGAAAAAATCGAGATGATCCAGAATTCGCAAAGGAAGTCATAGGTTCGTTAGGTTCTTTTTCCATGACCAATCAATGGTCTGTGGACAATTTGGCCAAAAAAATGTGACATAAGTGCCTATTGGTAGAACACTTGCAAATTCAAATACAGGCCATGGAACATACTATAATGGACAAGATGAGTCATGACTTCGAGCAAATTAGAGTTCACGATAAGAAACAAATCCAACAGCTTCAGGATAACCTTGATTAGCTCCATCATAGTTCACAAACCAACCGAATATTGGTCACTCAACGTGATGAAATGATAAAGAAATTGCAAGCTAGATTGGACCTAACATAAAGTACCTCGATAGATATCTCGGCCTTCCAAACTCAAGCACGAGAAATACATGAGAAGCTGGAGATTTCCCAACAGGACCTTTTTCTGAAGGTTGATGCTATCCAATAGTGCTCCTAGGAAGTATACCTTTCTATGAAGGGCATCTATGTCAAGGAAATAGAATCTCGCTTAGCCCGAGATAGGTTTCAAGAAGATTTCATATTGGTGCACAAAGATAATGTCTCCAATTTTCCTATGCTTTCTCCTTCCGAACAATTACGAGGTGATATGGCCCTGAAGGTATGGGAAACAAATTTGGTAGAAAGAAAAGTATTATCCAGGGAGGTAAAGGATGCTTTCCTGGAAGCGTTATCATCATTAAGTAAGAAGCTAATTGAGTTTGAGGGAAGTAATATTTCGGAATCCTTGGGGAAAATTGATATTGAAATGAACCAACATAATTCCAGAAAGAGCAAGGAAGAAACTCTAACATCCATTCAATAAATGCACCAAATTGATCTTCTTAAGATAAATAAATGGCTAGTATGTCCAAGCTCTCATCTCCAAGCCACAACTCAGGAAATAAAAAGGATCCAAGAAAATATTCCTCAGGTAGAGAGGAGATTATTCACTTTTGAGGTAAATGAAACAATTGAGCCCTCAAAGTTCATAATAGAATTATTGAATAGATGCAACCAATGTATTGAACATGGGAAAGCAAGCACAACTGGAAGCAAATAAGGAAACATGCACAGTGTCCTTTATTTTTACCCTCCCTACCTTTCACCTTCCTACAACCACTTATCTCATTCATTCACATTCTAATCTTCGCTTATCCCCGATTCATCATCATACACCTGTTCCATTGTCATCCTCCCCATGAACAATTACTTTTTCTTATTCTTGTTATACATTCCTTGAAGAGGCCATGCAATTCTACTCATCTGATTTTCATTCCTCCTCGATCCCGATTGTGTCTCATTACATTGCCAAACATATTTGGAGGGACATATGGAAACATATAAAAACGTCTAGGACAATATGATGAATTATTAAGGAGGCCAGACGACAGTTGTCTCCAGCCTAAAGGACTAAAGAAAATATGCATTTTTTCCCAGTAGATGAAGAGACAGAGGAGAACGCTAACATAGCTCATCAGATTTTACATACTGTTGTCTTATTCAAATATATGCTATTTTCATTGTAATGAGTCCAACCGTTTTGAGTTGTGACAATTTTTGTATAAATACATAGATTCAAGATCAATTCAAGGATGCTTCTTGCCGGATGTAATAGAGAAAACTCTCCTTTTTGAGTATTAATACAAGTGCAGACAAAGATTCTAATTTTCGTTCATTTTGAGTTGTGTGTTTATTCTATATTTCCATACCTCTGAATTTCCTTATGTAATTCCTTGATAAGTGATTGTTGCAATTTAGTATCACAACTACTGTAATCATATTATATCAACAATTCATCAAGTAAGAAATTTTTCCTCTGTATTTACTATAAGTAAAGAAAGACCTGCAAGCTATTTGAATTACTGCATCTCATATCTTGTGCAAGGGTGCACTCTTTAATTTTATTCTACTACAAACAAGGTAAGACTTATCTGCCATTGATGCCTAGCTTTGTTTAACGGTTTTGTAAGTTTCCCTCACACCATTGGTTATTATAATTGTAAATCAGACAACGAAATACAACCTTTGTACTGTCCTATTATTAATTTCATTTAAGGATAATTTCTTATATAACTAAAGGTAGAAAAATGACTCTTTTAAAACATTCTCTTTAAACATTCCTGATGCCTGACATTAATCTTTGAGCCTTAAGTTTAATCTCAAGAACAACAGTAAGTATACACCTTCACTGTTCAACAAACCATCGACTTCTCTACTTCCCTTCCAGGGCTTCAACAACAGGCTGGATTAGGAATTCTCAGAGCGCTTATAGCTGCTGCTGGGCTCCCTCCAGGAGAAATCAATTCCCCAACAACCTCTCTCAGCTGGAGAGAGTTTCTCACATGCCTGACACCTTGCTTCTTCTTTCCAACAAACTCTCTCATCTGGAGATATTTTCTCACAGGCCTAAACACCTTCCTCTTCATTCCACAGGCCTGTCAACTCGCCTCTTCACTCCCGATCCTAGATAACCATTAATAGGATTAAGTGAAGAAGACTTCAGCGTTCAACTAATGCATAGGTAAAAACAACAACCACGGCCTTCAGGTATGGAAATAAGTGCTTCTTCTAACAGTAAAGTACAACACAAGCTTAGGTAGGAACAAGTGCGCCGTGCCACCTAGTAGGATCACAGGTTTCAACTGATGATAAGAAAACACAGGATATGGGTCTAGAAATGCATACAGGTTTCAGAGGTCGATAATGGAGGTTAAGGCTCAATTCTCTAGTGTATGCGTGCATGGGAAGAATGGAAATAATGGCCAGCAAAACCCCAAGAAGGATGCGTTTTCCAAATATAACTGTATGTCCCTAATAAGACACTTGTCCTCATGAAGATGCACGAGCTCCACTTAACATTCGTTCCCTTCCCACATGAACTTAGGATAACATAGGTTATGTCCAACCTTAGTCTTTAGGAAATAATAATATAATATTATTCCCATAGAGATAATCCATCAAGCTTATCCCTTTCTGTAGTCTCATAGCCCCATCCATTTCCCTACCAAGTGGACAAGACAAAATGGGAGGCCATATGCTCGAGGTCCAGATAAATTCCTTAGATATGAGGAATTTTGAAACATCCAGGACTTCATTATGAAGTTCAAGTCCCTCCTCCTTCATATAGATGGACGTGGAATAGACAAATCCACTCAACACAGTTAATTAATCCTTTATATCTTAGAAAAAAATGGTTAGGATTATGCTATTTTTGTCTCTTCGTTTCATACAAACAGATTCATTTCAGGAGCAGATCGTTAGAAGGTGATATGATGGAGGCTCTTCCTCAGATATTAGATCATAGCGGAAATCAGGATATCAGGAAGACCTAGGAAATGAGTCACATAAAGAACCTGAGAAAGAGAAGTCGAGTTTGAGTGCCATTAACCCTTCATAGTCCCTATTCAATATGGAAGCAAAAGTGGAAATAAATCCATAACAAGGTGAGATAGATGTATTACAATTGAATTAGTGGTTGCAACAACTAGAAGTTTATTTTAACATTCACCATATAGATGAAGAGAAAAAGATTTAATTTTCTAGATTGAATTTAGAGGGCCATTCTTTAACCTGGTGGGAAATACATACATAAACACTTAGGTTGGAGGGTGATCTGCTAGTAACTAGGTGGACGACTTCAAAACCCTCGTCAAGTCCCAATTCTACCCTTTTAGTTATGTATAGGACCAATGGATCTGATGGTACTACTTGAGGAAGAGGCAGGGGTAGAGTGTATAGGAGTACACCACCGAGTTTAGTAAGATGGCCATAATGTTGGGTATCTCTCCCAAGAACCCATATGTAATCCTTAAGTATCTGGGGGGCTACATAGTCATCTGCAAAAGCAAGTGATGCTTTTCAAGCCAAGGATAGTGGACAAGGCATGTGTATAGGAACATTATCTAGAAAACATAGGCCATAAGAAAAGGAAGCCAAGAATTTCCAAGCAGAAAGAGCACCAAGAAGCTTCCAGGGAGGGGAAGAAGTGGAAAGGGGGAAAGGATAAGAATATGGCATCCAATACACATTAGTGAAAATATCCTAACAACCATTGAAATCATTACACCATTGATGGCCACACTGAGGAAAAGTGTTAGAAACTACATCCAGAGATGAATCCAAAGAACTGCAAGAAGGATAAAAATAAAGAAAAACTTATAGCCATAGATTCAAGCAATCAGGTTGAAATTAACTCTGATGTGGATGAAAATATTGTCTACACATATATGCAAAAGGAGGTGAATCTAAGTAGCCTTCATCACTGGGAAGAGAAGGAGATGGCCAAGCTCTTCCACATCTAGTTAGCAAGCTTTGATTATAGGTTCATGATCATACTATCCCCTATCCATTGGGTTGGGTAAACACAAATGAAAATATCAAGGTAATAAAGCAATGCAAGATTAAATTTGCTATAAGTGCTGATTTTATAGATGAAGTAGAATTGGACGTAGTACCACTGAATGTTTGAAAAGTAGTGTTTGGAATTTCCTACATATATATGAGGGACATTATTTTCATGTAGAGAGCCACCTAGTACCACCTCATCAAGGATGGGAAATCAAGCTAAAAAAAAGGCAAAAAAATAATTTCACTGATAAGTTCCAATCAAGCTAAGAAATTGTGTTGGACAACTGAGAGGGGGGGGTGAATCAGTTGTTACCGTGCTTAAACAATTTATGCTTCTTTTAAACTCTTTGCTGAGACACTAAATGATAATCACAATAATGTAGGGAAATAAACCATGGCAAATTCAGCATCAGTCAC
>ML803326.1:0-19972 GCA_009831015.1 Picea engelmannii | reverse complement strand
AGGTTGATTACAGGTTGAGGTACAGGTTGATGCATGGTTGATGCATGGTTCAGATTTATTGGTACAGGTTTACAGTGGTATATCTCACAGTGATAGTGTGACAGTGGTTCCATCATTCTACTTCTACTTCAGGGTGGCAGGATTGGGCAAGGACAGGTGGTTGTAGCCACCTTCCAGTTGTAGCCGGAGAACATTGGGGGTTGTAGCCTCCTTCTAGTTGTAGCCAGATATTTGGGGAGTTGGAGCTTCCCTCAGGTTGTAGCCTGAGAAACTAGGGGGTTGGAGCCTCCTTCCAGTTGCAGTTGGAAAACAAAGGAAGTTGGTGCTTCCAATGAATGTAATTATTCAAGACATATAAGAAAAATAATTCTGTGATTTTCTCCCGATTTGGGTTTCCACGTAAAACACTAGTGTACTGTGTATGTGTGTGATGGTTTATTTATTACTGCTCATTATTGGATAATAATTCTGCATTAATATAACATTTGAAGAAAAAGGATTATAATTATGTTATTACTGATTCACCCCCCCTCTCAGTAATCCAACAAGTAGTGGAGTTTCTCTACAAAGAGATCTTTGTAAGGTTTGGAATACCACAAGAGATAGTGAAAAATGGAGGAAATTAGTTCACATCACAGCTTGTCAGAGACCTGATGAAAAACTACAAAATCAAGCACAAAGTAACAACAATATATCACCCACAAGAAAATGGACAAGTAGAGGGGACTAATAAAATCATGGAGGAAATCATCACTAAAACCATAATATTACACCTCAAGGACTGGGTCGATAGACTCCCTGAATATTTATGGGCCTACATAACCACATGGAGGACTACTACAGGATGCACACCCTAAGGGTTAGTATATGGGAAAAGAGTGTTCTTTCCCATTGAGATAGAAATTTGGACATTGAGGAAAGCAAAACAACTTAGGTTGGACCTATCAGTGGCTCAAAAATAAATACTTCTTCAAATTAACAAGTTGTATGAGCTAAGACAATATGCCCTACACTGGGCCACAGTTATACAACACCAAAGGGCCAAGTGGCATGATAAGTTTATCAAGAAAAATAAATTCAAAGTTGGATATTGGGAATTATTATTTGATTCTAGTTTCAAGGAATTTAGAGGAAAATTTCGCACCAAATGGCTCAGTCCATATGATATTGGTATAGTATACGATAATGGGGCCATCAAACTGCGAACCATAGATGAAGACATAATTCCTCTAATTTCCAATGGACATAGAATTCGCTTATATCACTGACCCCTATCAAAGGAAGACTTCTTGAGAAAGGTTGAAAATGGATGGCCTGACAGTGATCTAGAACTTGTTCGGAAAGAACAAGTCATGGATGGATAATCTCCATTTTGTTTCAAAAAAAATGTCAAAACCAGTCTACCTGGCGCATTTAAAAAAAAAGGGCACTTCATGGTTTCATGATAGTTATGTCATGATCCTGCTCAATAAAATTTAATAAAGATTTATTTTTCTAATAATATTCTTCTTTTTCAGGATATCTGAGGGAGGACAATGTTTCTACTATTCTTGTTGTTACAATTCCCTTTGCTGCAACTCCCTTTTCCACAACTATTTTTTTTGCTACAACTTCCCTTGTTGCAATTCCTATTGTTGCAACTCTTGATTGATGCAACTCTTATTTATGCAATTCCCTTTGTTGCAACTCTCTTTGTTGCAACTATTCTCATTGTCGCAACTTCCCTTGATGCAATTATTGTTGCTGCAACTCCTGTTGTTGTAATTCCCTTTGTCGCAACTCTTTTTTCCGCAACTATTCTCATTGTTGCAACTCCCCTTTCTACAATTTCCCTTGCTTCAACTTTCCCTTTGTAGTTGTACTTCATTTTTCCCCTTCATTTTGCAAATTCCCCCCTTCATTTCATAGATTCCCATTTTATTCCCTTGGTTGCAACTCAACTCACAACTCTCTCGTATTTTGCAAATTTCCCTTACCTCATTCTCTCGGATGCAACTCCACTTGGAGCCTTCCTTCATTCCACAAAACTCCCAACACAACTCCCAGTTTCCCTCCCTTTTTCAAATCTCAGTCCTTCTGTTTCGACTATTGAAACTTCGTTTTTTGTGAATCACATCACTACAACTCCACTCATAGCTTCCTTTCATATTCCCACTTTTCACCTTTTACCTACACCACCAATGTTGTGATTTGTATCTACACCATTGAGCGCATCATCCCTGCTACAACTTCTTCACTACAAATTTTTTATAACCCTAAATTTCACCATACATGCATACCTGGCATCAGGCCATCTCACTTACTATTTTTGCCAAAGCCATCACTGAGCAGCTCTTCTTAAAAACCATATTTTTGAAGATGTACGCACCCTGCACCATTATTTCCCATGTACACACACTTGTTGCACCACTACAACTAGCGTACGTATTCTACGTATGCTAGTTGTGACTCCCTCCCTCTAACAAATTTCATTCCTTTAATTTTCATTGATGCATATTTGTTTCTACGACTCACGTCATCGCAACTCCACTCATAGCTTCATTCCATTTTTTTAATTTTCATCCACACCTTACACCTGCACCGTCGATGTTGCAATTTGTATCCACACCATTGAGCACATCGGTGGTGCTACAACTTCGTTGCTGAAAATCTCGTTGTTGTGACTCCACTTGCATATTTCATGTTAGAACATCATCATTCCTCCACTTCCAACCGATGGAAAATGACAATGATGATGTTGCAATTTGGCTAGTACCATTTATGGTCCTCTATCCTTTGTCATTGTGACTCCATCAGCATCATACTTGTATAGCCACTCAAAGGAAGACATGACAGGTACGTGTTCCTATAATAATTTTCAATAAGTATGTTTTAATGGAATGTGTCTAAATCATTATTCCATAACTACCACATATGAACATCATTGCTATAATCATGATTTCCATACCCACCAGCCTTATTTCCACAACTCCAAACTCACCACCCCATAATTCTCATAGCCCCTACAAAATCCAACTCTGAGAGTTAGTAGAGGAAAGGATCCATGGGAGGATAATTAATCCATAGAGATTCTAATGAACCAATGCTACTAGAGGTGTATGAAAACATCAGGAAAATCCTGGGATGGGTTGGATGTATGAAGTATGTGTTATGCTTTTAGGGATACAATGAAGATATCACTCTGTAATTCTCCCTTAATTAAAAATTTGACCACTCCACATTATCAGGAACACATGTAGATGTCATGGAATAAAAAATGGAAAAAGTCACCAGGTTACCTCACATAAATGAGAGATCGTATAGCCAAATAAATTTGTAGCCAAAAGTCCTGCAGTAATTCCTAGAGGTCGGAGAAGTATTACTAAAGAAGGGGACAAGTTTTGAATGTTGGTCTCTACCTCACCATGGGAATACATGGTCATCTTCATTTAGTGATACTTCACCTACAAATATCACTATAGAACTATCTAAGCTCAGCACATTCACCTTCTCGACTATCTACGCCACAACCAATCGATCAACATGTTGTATTTCTTATTTAGGATGTTGCAGACAATGGCATCACTTTTCCAAAGGGTGAAGAACCGTAGGGAGGCCATATCACATCACAACCTTATCAAATTACTATTCAAGCATGCACTACAAAAATAAGGTTACACATGGAATAACATTGTGCAGCCACCTGTTGTCCTAAATGAGAATGAAGTTTTTTCACTTTAGGAATCCCAGTAAGCAATTCCTACACTTTCGAAACCAGAAAAAACTGTGGATGCAACCCTTCCACCAGAAAACGATGTTGTAGAAATTTCAAGCCCAGTTGTTGTGATTCCACCAAAGAAACCCAAAATAAAAATCAGTTCAAAATCCCTCCATACTGTTGTAGAATTGTGGTGAGACCTACACAGAGAATCTAGCTAACAACAATTCGTACAAAGCTTGCAAATTGAGAGAAAGAGAGAATAGATGAGAGAAAATAATCAAGAATTGTACTCGCTAATGAGAGAATGATTAATTACACATAATATAATCTTAATGGATAATTAAAGTTGCCATATTAGTGATCTAGAGAGATATAGGCACTCACTAACAAAAACCAAAGTAATCTTCCACATAGTCCTAATTAATTGATCCATGCAATCATTAGTTAATTGATTCACACGTGTGGAAGTGAGAGAATCACATGAAATGCCTGGTAACAAAACTGAGGTTTCCATGCATGAGTGACTTCCACTAGTCTAGTTGATTGTAACTAAGTGTAACTTACTCTAAATTGAAGAGGAACACCCTATTTTGTAAGGGGGATATTCTCTAGAGAGAATATTCTCATCTAAGGAAGTGTTCTCAACATTGGACTATCTCAACTAATAATTACCTAGGTGAGTTTGTAATATCTCCAACACCCCCCTTGAACACTATAAGGGTGTACATAATGAATGGGTCCCAGCAACCAAGGCCATGTTAGGTACCCATTGTACAATGAATCTAAGAATGAAACACTAAAAAATTAGAGGAAAGAGGGAAAACCTCGTGGGAAAATCTCCCCCTCAAAGTAAAATTCATCAAAAGAAGAAGGAAGAAGGTCAGTTGCTAATAAATCGTGTCCTTCACTCCAAGACGATCACGCAGAAGGTGGAACTTTTTCTAAGTAAATTTCTTGGTGAATATGTTTGCAATTTGTTCGGTGGATGGACAGGACTGCAAATCGATGATCATCTCATGCACCAACTCTCTAATGTAGTGCATATGGATCTCGATATGTTTGGTCTGATGTCACTGCACTGGGTCTCTGCAAAAATTGAGATTATTTTGATTGTCACACCAAATTATAGTTGGATGATGAAAATGGATTCCAAGCTCGATGAGGAAGTTCTGAAGCCAAAGTTCCTAAATAGTGATGTTGACTGCTCCTTTGCACTTGACCTTTGTTGCAGATAGAGAAATAGTTTACTGCTTTTTCTCAACCAACATATGGGACCAGAACCCAAACTAATAATGTACCTAGATGTGGAATCGTGATCTGTGTTGTTTCAAGCCTAATCAAAATCGGTGAAGCCCATGAGATATAATGCACAACCTTCTGCATAGTGGATCCCATCTTGTGGTTCCTTGAACATATCTCAGGATGCTCGTGGCAACCTTCTAGTGTATCTCATGTATCTCTTACATGTACTTGGAAACTACCCCTACTGCATATGAGAGATTTGTCCGAGTGTGGGTGAGATATAGAAGGCTCCCCACAAGCTATAAATATAAGGTGTTTTCCACCATGGGTGTATCCCCACCATCCTCAACATGTACCCCAGAAAAAAAAAAATGGTGTGGCTTCTGACTTACAGTTGGTCATGTGGAGTATAACCAAGATATATTGAGCATACTTAGTCTGAGATAGCTTGATGCCTGCAGAATACTGACATGTCTCTAGACCAAGGAAATAATGCAATAGACCCATGTTAGTCATAGAGAACCTGTCATGCAAAATGTCTTTGACCGCAAAAATTTTTGAGGTTGAACTTCTTATGATCATGAGGTCATCAACATAGATAACTAGGATTAGAAAGGAGTCTGAGGTCCTCAACATGTAGACATTCAGATCTGATTTGCATCTGAAAAAGTGTTGAGAGAGAAAGTAGGCATCCATCTTCATATACCATTCTCTAGGTTCCTTCTTGGGGCCATAGAGGTACTTCTTCAATCATCATACTAAGGATGAGTTTTGAATGAACCCATGTGGCTGCTCCATGTAAATTTTCTCCGAGATATCCCCTTGAAGAAAAGAATTATTCACGTCCATTTGGTGAACTTCCCATGCCCTAGTTGCGGAAATGGAAAGAGCCAATCAGATGTAGTCCATTTTTTCTACAGGAGAAAAGGTATCATCATAGCCTATCCCATGAATCTGTTGAAATCCTTTAACAACCAATCCTACCTTATACATGTTCACCTATCCATATGTTTCCTTCTTGGTATTTTAGTCCCATATTCATCTAACAATATTCTTGTCTAAAGGAATCGGAACCATATCCCAAGTATGGTTCTTGATGAGAGAGTTATACTCCTCCTGCATGGAAGCTTCCCAGAATGGATTCCATGCAGTCTCTGCATAGGTATGTGGGTCTTAATAAATAACCATAGAAAAATGCATGGGAATTATTGGTTTGGTAGCTATGATTGCATTAGGAGGATACTTAAACTGAGACATCATCCTCCTTTGATCTATTGGATCTCCCACAAGGTCTCTTATTTCCTGTAGGGTGGTCTATGCCCACTTGGAAATTTGTGGTGGCTCAACATCTACATGCTCTTCATTGGCATGCTCATCATCTTCTGCATCTGATTTTAAGCTCATGTCTAAATCATGATTTTAGTGAGTATACTCATCATCACTAATGCCTGGTGTAGGAAGTGGTACAAAGGTCTCTACATGTGGTTCCAATGGTGCATGAAAGGGAGTTTCTTCAAACTCAACACTACACTCAATGATGAGCATGTCAGTAGAGGGATCAAGTAACCTGTAACCCTTCACACAATCTAGATATCCCATGAATATGCATGTGATACTCTATGGATCTAATACTTTCCTCTTTTCAGAGGGTACATGGGCCCATGCACATGATCCAAATATTTGGAAGTGGGTGACTTCTAGTTTGTTGCCACTCCATGCCTCAAATGGAATCTTGTCCCTAAACGATATATGAGGAGATCTATTTTGAATTTGGTTGGCACAGTTAAGTGCCTCGTCCCAAATATTTGGTGGTAGAGATATTTCATGCAACATGCAAGTGTCCATATCCTTGAGGGATCTATTCTTCCTCTCAGCTAATTTGGTATGTTGCGGAGTGTAAGGTATTATGTGTTGCATATGTATGCCTACCTATGAACAAATATGTTAGACATGTCGGTTCACATTTTTCCCCCCATTTTCTACGTGAAGTATTTTTATCTTTCTCCCCGAATGAGTCTCTGAATGTGCTTTGAAGTCTTTGAGATGATCAAAAACCTCAAACTTCTTCCTAAGAAAATACACCCAATTGTATCGTAAGAAATCATCAATAAATGTAAGCACGTACCTTTATTTTTTGATGGATGGATGAGGAAAGGGTCTCATCAGATCTGTGTGGATGATCTCCAAAGGAGAGGAGTCCCTCTAGGCCTTCCCTTTCTCAAAATTCTCCTCGGGATGTTTTCCAAGAACGCGTCCTTGACAAACTCCTTTGGAAAAATGTATGTCAGGAAAGTTGGTAACCATATCCTATTCGCATATTTGTTTCATGTATTTGAATTTCATATGGATGAATATCTCGTGCCATAATCTAATAGTGTCATCAACATATGTTAGTAGTAAAGAAGAATAATATTTATCAATGAATTTAATGAAAGTATGCAAACGATATCGGTGGTTTACCTCACCAACACCAATCGTGGAGTTATCATGAATATCATATATGGTTATGGAAACAGGTGTGAACTCCACCCTTTTTCCTGTACAAAAATATGTTATCTGATAAATGGAGAGTAGATTCACAGAGATTTTTGGAACATGCAACACGTTCTCAAAAATTATGTGTGGGATTTCTACTCTCCCTTGGCCAATGACCTCAACTGGGTTATCATATCCCATGAGGATGGGAGGACCCCTGCATGAAAAAATAGAAGATAAATCATTATTTGTTGCTTCCATATGGTGGGATGGGCCTGAATATAACATTCATGCATCGGGAGAAGACTTAATGGTAATCAATGCATGAGATTTACCTCAATTGGATTGATCTTTCGACTTCTTCTTGACAGCTTTGGGAATGCAATCCTCGAGGTTGTTTTTCTAAAGACTATGCACCATATGATCAATCTACTTCTTCGTGCATGTGGAATCGGGATGATAACCGTGATTGCAGTAACCGAATCCATTCTTCCATTTATTTCCTTTTCCACCTTTGGATCCTGAGGAATCATCGAAGGGTTTGGAGTGCCCTTCCTTCTTTGGCTTTGCATGCACCTTTCCCTTACCTTTTTCTTGGAATTTGAATTGGAAGTGTTGTTTTTTTCATGCATAGAAAGTGCATGCACATTAGGTCCCTTGATTATCCCCATTTTGATGAGCTTATGTTGCTCATGTGTGAGGGATTCAATAAACTGATCAAATATTAGCATTTTTTAAGCCCCTCTTGAAGTGAATATGTTTGTATGAAAATATGAGACAAAAATAGCATAATCCGAACCAAGTTTTGCTAAGATAGAAAGGATTAACTGACTGTATTGAGTGGATTTGTCTATTCCACATCTATTTAGATGAAGGAGGAGGGACTTGAACTTTGTAAATAAGTCCTATATGTTTCAAAATTCCTCGTATCTAAGTAATTGATCTCAACCTCGAGCATATGGCCTCTCATTTTTTCCTATTTACCAAAGAGATCCTCCAATTTGTCCAAATCTCATCTAGTGTGGTACAAGATTCAATGTTAAATAGAAGCTCAGGGGACATAGACACACAGAGGAGGTTGTAAGCCACATCCATGTAGTTTAGATAATTGTTCTTATAGATAGCAAAGGTTGGTTCAACCTCAAAATCCATGGAAATCTAGTACAAGCCTTTGCATCTAAGTTGATGTAGAATTTTTAGCTTCCACTCGAAGTAGTTATTAGGCGTGAGAAGAATTGACGGTGAATAATCCATATTTTCTAGCTGCATCTCCCTTCTGTACTTTTAAATAATATAAATATGCGCCTTGCTCCTAGAAAATTGTGGGCTCTAATACCATGTAGAATTTTGGTGAAACCTCCACAGAGAATATAGCTAACAACAATTCATACAAAGCTTGCAAATTGAGAGAAAGAGAGAAGATATGAAAGAAAAGAATCAAGAATCATATTCATTGATGATAGAATGATTAATTACACATTATATACTCTAAATGGCTAAGTAAAGTCACCATAATAGTGATCTAGAGAGATATGTACACTCACTGGCAGAAACCAAAGTAATCTACCACATAGTCCTAGTTAATTGATCCATGCAATCATCAGTTAATTGAGTCACGTGTGTGGAAGTGAGATAAATACATGCAAATGATGGTGATAAAACTGTGGTTTCCATGCATGAGTGAATTACACTAGTCTAACATAGTGTAATTGAGTGTAACTGAGTATAATTGACTCTGAACTGAAGAGGAATTCCATGTTTTGTAGGGGAATATTCTCTAGAGAGAATATTCTCATCTAAAGAAGCTTTCTCAACATTGGACTATCAACCTTAGTAAAATAATCATCTATGTGAGTGTTAATATCTCCAACAGTTTCAACTCTGATGGAATCAGACTGCGACAACGATGTGGAAATAATGGCTAACAAACCACCCACAAAGAAAATTTTAGGGTTTAAAAAAAGGCAACCTCCCATGTCGAAGAAATGTACAACAAAACACGAGGCTGCAAATAAACATAAGAATATAAAAACTTCCAATCCCAAGGAACAATTCCAGGAGGAGAAATAGGAAAAATTAGAGGAGGCTACTAAACTGGACGTCGAAGAAGTCTTGGCTGATAGATAAGAACCAGACCAGGGCACTCTTGGAAAATTCCTTAGCGCTCTCTTGGAAGCATACTTAGATTAAGAAGAGGTGGAAGACTCCACTGAGCCTAAAGAACCAATGGAGAGTCCTACTCAATAACAAGCTCCAACAAAGGAAAAGGACCCATTAAAAGGAAATGGGGAATAGAAGGAAGAAGCCTCTATTGTTTCACCAAAAATAGTAGAAATCACTCCTCCAACACAATCTCCCAGATATCAAGAAACATAGATGGAGAATCTAGGGAAATATGGAAATAAAGAAGACAAAGAGGAGTTGGAAGTCCTCATTGATACAACAGTAAGCATAATAGAGGGGAAAAAACAAGAAATGGTGCCTCTTGTTGAATCAGGAAGAATCACTCTTGATGAATCAAATACTGCTACTCCATAGGAGAAGAAATAAGTAGAACTGAAGGCCCCTACTGTTACACAAGAATTATTAGGAGGATCTCCAGGGGAATAGTCCACCCACTCACATAGTTCAGACGAAGAAGAACGGGAAGCAAAGGGGGTTCCACCTAGAAATCCCTATGGAGATGGTTTAGTTGATGTACCAGACCAATAGGTGCATGGACCAAAGACATAGGATACTACTCCTATTACTCTGATATGGGTAAGTATCCCTCACTCTCTACCAATTTATGCATCCCTAGTGAGACAGAACTGAGTATTAAGGATGAAAATTTTTAATCTTAAGATCAATTTAAAAATAATCAAAGAAGAGCTTGAAGAAAAAAGGGCAGCTGATAAATTAGGTTACCCTACAGCAAGTCCTCTTACTGCAAGGGAACCCTTCACTAGCTCACAAAAAAAGATGAACTCAAAGAGAAAAAAGAGGCAATTGTTCGAGCTACACATTTCATGTTAGTAGATAAGGCCACTCAGACAAAGACAAAGCAAGATATCAGAAGGTTTCAATACAACAGGATATCATTGAAGAGAAGGAAGCAGTAGAAGAGTTACTCTATGGTATCGATGACCCCCAAGGTCATCCTAGATTCTCTAACACTAAGTGATTGATGGTTTCATGGGGACATGCAACAGTTTTGGGTTGGGGGAGATGACAGCTGCCTAAAATGGCATACTTTCAACACCCATCTATACCATTTTTCTTAACATTTTCCATTAGTCACTTCATTTTTTAACCTTCCTTGATCCATTTCACCCTACTTATCACTAAGGTATGAATCCTTCCCCATATCCCATTATTACATTATGTTTTCATAATTCTTAAAAGGAACTTGTTACTTTCAATTACTAGTATTGCTACATAGGATAATATAGTAGTTGCAACACCTCAAAGTGATTGTGGCACCTATTTGTTGTAATTCCAAGTGATGCAGTTTCAGGGGAAAACCAAGTTGTTGCAATTCTGGGTGCAAACCAACTATTGCAACTCAAGGTGCATTTGTAGTTGTTGCAACTCCAAACAAACCATTACAACTTTGAGCATGTTTTTTTGGTTGCGTCGACTCCAAATAAATCTCACTGTCACGGAAATCAACGTTTTGACTGATAGTTGGGAAGAAATCTTCATAAGTAAGGTGACGGGATGCAAGTGAGTGACTAAAGGAGAAATCAGTTTACCTATTGATTCAGCACATGTCTGATTCCCACTAAATTTTGACATAATCTTTATAACCAGGTGAATAGTCGGATTCTCACTTCTAAAAATAAAAGGAGGCTTTGTGTTGCAACTCAATGGGGATGATCCTAGGGAAAAATGAACCAAGAAATGTATAATGAAAAAATGAATGAAGGGGAAAATCTAACTTATATGCCAATTTCGAGAACTTTAATTGTCAGAACTAATAAAAAAAAGGCACCAAAAAAAATGTTTCCAAAGTCTTGTATATATGACCAACAAGACTCACCTAGAAGTTAATAAATCCAATATATAAGCCTCTAATAATAACATGTGTTATGGAATACAAATATTTAAAAACAAGAAACCCTAAAAATACAATATGTACAAAGTACTGCACGAACTTGATTCTTATGCATAATACTTCTCTAGGTAGAGCCCATTACTATGCTTAAGCCAAGGGTGTCTTTGGTAACCAAACTGTAAAGCTTCCAGTTCAAGAGGAGCTCAAAAATCCATAATCATAGCTTCAAGGATATCCTCATCTGAAGTCAATTCAACATCCAATAAATCGATACTCGAAGACTCACCAATACCAGAGCTCAAGGTCTCACAAATAGTAATATTGGACACAAGAGGAAGCATCACATTACTCAGGCAAAAAGGGGGAAGTAATATCTCACATTCCACCATTGGATATGATAAATGATCGATTGTCAATACCTTGTCTCAAGAAGGAAAACATGAATGTAAATATTCCTTCTAAGAAGCAATTGGACATTGAGGATAAGATTCCACATAATTCACTTGTGGCGAAGAAGATTCTACTCGATCACTAGGAAAATACAAAGGACAAAACTGAGCTAAATCCAAATTAGGATGGTTATTATCAAATGAAAGATGATCAATAGTGACAATACTTCCATTATGAGTAAAATGCATCACATGAAAGAGCGTAGACACCATAGAATTCATAGCATAAACATAATCATGCCAAAGAAACATATTGAAATATAAAGGGCCTAGCACCACTAACAGATCGAATAGGACAGTATTTCCACCTAACATGATAGGTGATTGAGGAAGAATCCCTAAATACTCACTAGGTATTCTGTCGAAATCCAACAACTCACTGGTATCTAACACAAGCTTAGGAGAACCCAAAGATTTCCAAGTCGAGGATGATAAAATACTTGTGGAGGCTCCTTCATCTATAATAAAATAGAAAATACCTATTGAATTAACTTTAACCATTATCTGGAAAGGTGCAGAAGAAGGAAGGTGAGGCTAAACAAGATCATTCCAATCAAAGGAAACCATCCTAGGACTTGGAGGGAGCATACTCAAAGATACTGGAGTGCCCCCTTGTTCAAACAGTACTAAACTAGAAATTCTAAAGACATATTCAAAAGATTCATCACTCTCCAAAAGAAGAGTGGGATCGGCCAAAGATTGTATCGGCGAGATCACTTCCTCAACCATTGATTGAATAGATTGTGAGACAACATGGTCTAGAGATGCATCACCCTCCGAAACAAAAGTGGGATCGACCTAAGATTGCATCGTTGATATCACTTCCTCAAACATTGGTTGTATAGATTGTTGGGAAAACGAAGATGACTTAGAACTTGAACGACCTTCATAAAAGAACCACATTATTAATACCACCTGAATAGCAGGGAAAAAATGAGTAATTTGATCTCTCTTGCAAAGCTAAAAAGGGAACTTAGGCTTATATCCTATTCATCTAGGCTTATCAACATTATCAATGCCCCCAACATGAATTGCAGTGGATGGTAGGCTGATTCCAGTATGACTTGTAGAGGTTGGTTTTTGCTATTCAACATGACTCATAGGTTGTTGACATAACTCCAACGTGACTAGAAGAGGATGGTTTCATGCTCCCAACATGACTTGTAGAGGTTGGAAACATGTCTCCAACATGACTGGTAGAGGTTGGTGAAATATGTCCAGTATGACTAGAACTGACTAGACTCGTGCCCCCATCATGACTAGCAATGGTTGGTTGCTTGTCTTCAACATGAATCACAGAGGTTGTTGACATATCTCCAACATGACTAGCATAGGTTGGTTTCACACTCCTGGCATGACTTGCACTGGCTGGTAACTAGACTCTAGTATCACTTGCAGTGACTGGGATATTTTCCCCAGCATGACTAGAAATGGTTGGTTCCAGATCTCCAATATGACTCACAAAGGTTGGTGAACTATTCTCAGTATGACTTGCAATTACTATAATTTTTACCCGAGCATGACGAGAAGCAACTGGTGGCACATCTCCAACATGACTAATAGAGGTTAGTGACTTCTTATTCTTACTCTTCCTCTTCCTATTCCTATTCCTTTTAGACTTCTGGTTACTAGTAGAGATACTTTCACCAGAAGAGGGAGAAAGAATAGGAGTAGAATTCATGGATACATAAGGAAAAGGATCAACATCCATTTGATTCCCATGAGATAAGGTTCTTATTTGAGAAGCATCACATTATAAGATTAATTTTGGACATTTGAAGAGTTCCACATCCAAATCGGTAGTCCATCATTTAACCTAGGAATGTTAAAAGTGTCCATCAATGGGGTACCAACATTTCCAAAGAACAGTAAAGCACAAAAATCCCCTTGGGAAGGGGTCCCTTGGTTGGTATCCTCAAGAATTTTGGCCATGACGTTCTTATGCATAGGTCTATCCCTTGTGGGATTGTTCACATATGAAAAAGTATCACACACTAACTCTGGAAAAGAAATGGTATAAAAAACCATGCCTTCTAAGAGGTAGCTCCACGCTTTCAAGAGAAATATCAAGGGTCCTTCCTGACCAGTGGAGCAATTGGTTGACCACCTTGAATCAAGGATACATAAGCGGTGATACAAACACAACATAAGTCCAACTATATAAAGCATCACTCCACTAGAAAGTCCTAAGAGAAAAATAAAAAACAAACAAATTCTCCAAAACTTCATCCCATGTGGATAAGGTCCTAAGTCCAAAGCAATTAAAAAGTGGAAAGGGACCTTCCAAAAACCAGAACGGGTTGATCAAATCCCGAGACAGATGAAAAAAGGAGTGAGAAACAGTTACCCCGATCTCCACTTATCATCCCTGCCCACTGCAAGTAACCTTAAATTTGTGGGGTGCCCTTCAATGGTACTGATATTTTGATATGACATCTACCTCAGGTATCATTGAAAACCCCCCGCAATCACCTCTGAGAAACCTAGGAAAAGCAACTAAGGATATCAACTCGCAATCAATGTTCAGGGGGGTACAGTCGATAGTCGAGATCAATCATATGGACAGGGTAGCAAAGCCCAAAGTTGTGAAATCACCACCTCTAAGGGAGGTAAAGTCACTAGATAAATCCCTATGTATGATCTCTCTGCAACTCTTGGTCAATCCTCATAGGTGTTATCTCCCTGAATCTTCCTCACACAACCTCATGTTTAACTCCTATGTTAGAGAAGGCCCCTGGATATACTTATACAAAAGTTGGGTTTGATTCTCCCTATATCATACTCCTATGTTTTTTTACTTTCCTTGGATATTTATCTCTCCAATCCTAATAAAAGGCCCTATCCCTAAACTTGTTCATGAACCCTAGAAACAAATTCTAGTAAATTTTAAATTTAGCTTTCATTTTAGCAGTTGTTCTTTACTCAAAGGGCATGGGATTGAAATTGATGTTGTTTGAGACTCTTGCAAAAATGAAACTTATAAGAACACTGGAAAAGAAAAATTTACACTAATTCTTCAATGAAAAAGAGTTTCAAAAAAAAAATGCATGAACAATCTTTCAAACCTTAAAATGCAATATTTTCCCTTTTTGATGCAAAATGCTTAATGCAACTTTTGAGAAAAACAAAAGAAGAAGAAAAAAGGGGTTTCTTTGTTATTTTTCCTTTGAAATGATTTTGAATATGAAAATAAATAAATAAATAATATGCTAATATCTCTTTCAAATATGAATCAAAACAATGCAATAGCAAAAAAAATAAGACATAACTAGGCAACAAACTAGGTTTTTTTGGTTTCTTCTTCTTTCTACCAAAGAAAAACTAAATAAAAGATGTGAAAAGAAATATTGTTTTGTTTTTTATGAATTAAAATACAAAGGAAATCAAAAAATAAGAGTATTGAACTCAAATACAAACTCAAGTTTCAAAGATGACCACAACAGTGACCACGAAACCGAGATCCTGAGAACAAGACTAGTCTTTAAGTTATGTAATTCAATGGATAAAAGGGAGCCAAAAAAGGACAAAAATTTTAATTTTCCTATAACTTATAATTAATTACCAACCTTTTATGGGACACAAAAAGTTTCAGTCCCAAACTCCCCAAATAAGACCCCCAAAAAACCAAAACAGGGCTTAAAATGGATGAAAAACAAGCAAAAAAGTCACTTCTTTGGAGGCATACATGACTTTATCCATTGTAGGTCACATATATAATCTCTTTTATGAACCTTTGATCACTGTAGGGAAGATATATGAGTTCTTGTATGCACCTTTTCCTTCTATAGGGAAAGTATACACGAATGTACACTAACACACTTGTACGTGCTTTTGCCTCTACAAAAGCACGTATGTATGCACTTTATTCTTATATAAAATAAGTGTATGTACACATCTATTTTCAAAGGAAATAAAGATCATATAAACTATAAAATCTAACAAAATATTTGAAAAACTAGGTCTAAGGCCCGAAACACAAAATGCACCAGAGAGATAAACAAAAAAGCCAAAAAAATAATGGAAACCAAAAAGCAAATCCAATAATGACTCAGAACCATAGAAGCATCAAATACCCTTGTTTTTATTTTATTTTTATAAACCAAAACTAACTTATGAAATTGTTAAGGACACAGACATAAACCAAGAGATCCTGGGAATACCGTCAAAAACCAAGACAAGACCTTGACCAAGAAAAAAGGAAAAAAAAAACTCTTTATAAGACTTGTACGCACCTGTCACCAAGGAAAGGAGCATATGTATGCACCCTTCCCTCTTACAACCTATGTATGTACATGTATTTTATTGAAGAATAGCATGTACAGAACCTATAATTTCAAGAAAAAAGCAAGAAAAGACTGGACTTAATGACTAAAAATAAAGGCCTAGGTTTCTAAAAGATTAAACTCAACATAAAAATCAAGAAGCAATCAATAAAAACCAAATAAAATCCATGCAAACAACCTATACTAACTCACAAATCATATTAAGTCCCCAGTATGGTCACCAGTTCAACTTTCGAGGGAAAATCCCTTACATTAGTGGGCTTACTGTAGAAAATCTATAACCGTAAAGAAATAAAATTCTAAAGAGAACACACAACAAAGATATTGTAATTGATTCAATTGAAATAACTAACTATCTTGAGGAGAAAAAGGATAAACTCACCTAAAGTATTATGTTCGATGTCATTCTCAAATCTCATAATCTTCTCACTCTTTACCGATAGTTTCCTCTATAGCCTGCGAGACCTTCAAACATACAAGCCTATGCAGAGTGGTAGTTATACTAATAACTAGCCAATAGTCCAATTAAATACAACGGAATAATCAAAGAAACTAGTGTTCTACACAGCATATATGAAATGATTGCAAATCAAACATTACAAACACAATGCTTTTCCAAGGAACAATTTTCTTATAAATATTCAATATTTTTAGTAGTTACATTGTATACATGTCCTATGTTGTGCTACCCTATCAAAAGAGACTATGGGTCCCTCCACCCAAGATCCTGCTATAAAGATTGGTCTTGACCTTCAATCCACCAACAAACTCAAGGAAGATATAAGGGAAACTCCTAGTCAGATAGGAAGGTGATCAAAGAATAATAGAAACAAGGGTTTCCAAGTCAATAACCAACAAAGGTTGGGATGTATATGGGATTACAAACATGGCAGGTGTAGCCAATTTGATGTTTACTTTGGTAAACAATGAATCAATACCTTTCTCCTTGGACCAAATTCTCTATTTAATTCATATCTAGTTTGTTAGAGATAGTTGACTATGGGTAAAAGGATTTAGTCAACTAACCAAACTCGTAACTCAACATTTAATTAGGAAAAAATATATTTTTTAGCAATTTATTAGCATGTATGCGACTTTCCTTGTAGAAACCTATGTATACGTGTGAAACATAATTGTCAAGGTGCATACAAGTTCCAAAAAAGTGTTTTTTAGAAAGTCTCAAGGAGGTGTGGGGAAGAGTTGTCTACAAGTATTATAAGGATTAGGCCAATAAGAGCATAATTGCTTCAATGGTGGAAATTTACACTATAACATTTACCAGGACGTTGAAGTATTTCCTTATTTAGTTGTAATTGTACTATGTCTCCCACTCTGAATGTTCTCACTATTTTGTGTTGTTCATGTCTAGCCTTGTACTTTTTCCTGTGACTTATTCAGTGTCTCTTGTACTTGCAAACGGATCTGTCTAATCTTCTCAACAAATTTTTCTACTTTTATTGCATCTCCTCTGAGGTCCTCCCTCACTCCTTTGTTTTTTCCATATACAACATCCAAGGATGAAGATGGCAAGTATCCAAAATGAGTTCAAAATGTGACTTACTAGTAAAAGTGTGGACTACTCTATTATAAGAGTGTTCTATGTAGATCATATTTTCATCCCAGGTCTTCGGATGCTTCTTATTGTAACCCCTCAAAAGCTGCACCAAAGTCATGCTAAATAATTCTATCTTCACATCTGTTTGTGGATGGAATGTTGACTAATTATTATCCCACAATGTAGTCCAAAATGCACTGATAAATATGGTATCCATGTCTGAGATGATTCTCCTTGGTATCCCAAAGTGAACCGAGACCTATTCAAATAACATGTTCGCTACTTATTTTCCTTTGATGGTAATTTTACAAGGCATGTGAATGCACATCTTGTTGAACCTATTAACTACCACAAATAGATATGCATGTCCCTTATTGGTGGTTGGTAAACCTCCCACAAAATCCTTGGAAATGTTTTCCCAAGGTTGAGTGGGTACAAGTAAGGGATGGTATTGACCTTGCTTCATGTTATTGGTCTTGCTAGTAAAACAAAGTATACATCCTCTAATATATTGTGCTACATATTCCTACATTTTGGGTCAGTACACATACCTTTGCAAGTTGGAAACTATCTTCCCAACATCGAAATGTCGTGCAACCTTGGAAGTATGAGCCTCTCTTATAAGGTGTAGTCGTTCACCTTTAGGGAAACAAATCTTATCGATATTGTAGAGTAAACCATTATGGAAATGATAGTCAACCTTGTCATCACCTTCATCTATATAAATTCAACCCTGTAGCTACTAAAACACCTCCTTAAACTCCTCATCTTCTATGTATTCATCTTTGTATGCATCATGGGTAAAAGGATCCATGTGCATAAGAGTTCCTAAAGTTATAATATTGGATGTGGGTGGCCTTGAAAGAATGTCTCCCAACTTGTTTTTGCGTCCCTTCTTACACATAATGACTAGATGAAATTGATATAAAAATCCCATCCACTTGTAGTGCATGATTTGTTGTAACTTACTATGGGCCTACAAATACTGGAGCGACTAGTGATCTGCGTGGATGATGGTCTCCTTTCCCATCAGATAGTGCTTCCACTTTTTAACATCTTGTACCAAGGCATAGATCTCCTTGTCGTAGGTAGGGTAGTTGAGGACCACCCCATGAAATACTTCAAAATGATAGCAGACATACCTTCCTCCCTGGATCAGGATTTCTCCCATGGCATATCGACTTCCATCTGTCTTCACTTTTAAGGGCTTATGCGATTTTGGTAGCATGATCATTGGTGCTTGACTGATCTTTCTTTTCATCTCATCAAATTCCTTATGTTTATTATTCCCCCACTGGAAACTTTTATTGCTCATTGTTATTTTTTGGGGTGGTGTAGATACTATTGAAAATGAACCTATGAACTTCCGCAAGTACTATGCATCCCCATCAAATATCCTAACTTGTGTGAAATTTGTAGGAACTAGCCATTTCATGATGGCCTCCATATTTTCGAAATCTATCGTGATCTCACCTCCACTGATCACATAACCGAGATACATCAAATACTTCTGAAAAAACTCATTTTTCTTGCTATTTTCCAGTAGCTAGTTCTTCTTCAAGGTCTCTAACATCTACATACGATGTGATATGTTCTCCTCCCAAGTATCACTATAAACCAATATATCATCCAAATATACAATAACAAATGAATCTATATAAGGGAGTAAAACATCATTCATTAGTGGCATAAATGTAGCTAGTGCATCGCATAAATCAAATGGAATAACCAACCACTCATGCAAACTTTTCCTTGTCTTGAAGGGAATATTCCATGTATCTTCTTCTTTGACTCGTACCTAGTGATATGTTGATTTAAAATCCAACTTAGTGAAGTACTTTTCATGTTGCAACTGGTCCGATAGATCATCAATCCTAGGAAGAGGGTATCAATTATTTAGTGCAATATTGTTCAATTCCCTATAATAGATACACCTTCTCCAAGTCCCATCCTTCATGGGCACAATTATTATGGGTGACCCATGAGGTGAGGTACTTGGTCAAATCACACACCATTCCAACAATTGTTGCAACTACTTATTTGTTTATTTCTTCTAGAATGGACTGTCTATACAACCCAATATTAGGCAAGGGGAATTCTGGTAATAATTAGATTTCGTTCTCCACCTCCCTCTTAGGTGGTAGCTCGTTAGGCTCCTGGAACACTCCCATGTATGCCTTTAGAGACTCATCCAATTCATGTTTCTTCTCCTTATTACACCCCTCCAGGGAT
>ML803325.1:173710-200462 GCA_009831015.1 Picea engelmannii | reverse complement strand
GACAATCGAGACTTTTACTTGTTTAATTTTCTTCTTCTCTTGAATTTTGTGAAATATTCACATGTTATAACATATTACATGTAATATGTTGTTATACATGTAACATGTTATAACATGCCCTACTTTTACTTGTTTAATTTTCTTCTTCTCTTGAATTTTGTGAAATATTCACATGTTATAACATGTAATGTGTAACATGTTATAATATTTGTTTGTGATTTGAAAATATCTAAAAATTTTATCTGATGGAATAATTGAATAACTTATTTTTGTGTTTTAAAGCTTTTAATTTTTCTATATTTTTACTAAAATTAAAGAAATAATTAAAAATTTTACTACCACTCTTTAAAAATGTCATTAATTTTCTATCTATATGAAAATACTCACACTTAATAGGTAATTGGAGAACTTACATGCCACATTGTCACCAATATCATTGAGGCATGTCATCGAGCACAATGGTGGTGTAATGTTCCCAAGCAGATTTAGGAGGAACTTGTAAGTTTTAAAACTGTGAAGTAAAGCAATGCATATAGATTCTTAAGCAAAACATAAATTAATCAATGGCTCATTCACATAGTACACAGAGATTTATACCGAAAACCCTCATCCGGGAAAACCTTTCTTATATTCATTATATCGAATTTCACCATTCACTATACAATATATATACAATGTTTTTAGGTATTCCGTAGATACTAAAACCCTAATCCCTTAATCCGGGATTAATTTACAAAACCGCTAAAAATAGCAAAAACCGCCCATTTTTTTTTTTTTTCGGGGCATTGCTCCAAACACTGCGCGTAACCAGGGGGGGCATACCTGCCCCCCTTGGGACCCCCCTAGGAAAGCGCTCGGCGCACACGACACAAACATAGCACTAGTACGAGGGATCATCAGACACAGTTCTCATATCTGACGCACCCACACACACACACACACATGCAAATAATATAACACATACCCAACAGAACTTAAGGTTTTAGTTCTGATTTGTTTGAACTGCTTGTTGGAATATTTTGCAAATTGCTTCTCTAAGTTGCGCTGGAGATTTTTTGTTGAGTTTTATAGCATATAAATGATGAACATGGCACAACAATAGATGGAAATAACAAGATACATGAGAGAGAACACAAGAGAATAACCAAACAACTTCATATCTGACCTTTATTTATTTAATAAGTTGTCCTCCATACAAGAGATATACATATATGGAATAATAAATAAGAAATATAGAAGCCGAGGCTGAAGATGCCTTCCAGATACGATTAATGGAAGTTGTGAGTCCTCCTAGCCTTCCAATAGTAGCATGCAAGTTTGAACAAGATCATTTTCTTTCCCTTCTGAATACTGACACCTAGATCTAGTTGAGTTGCGCACCTTGTGGCTGGGAAACCCCTAAGAATTTCAGCTTCTTCTGTTCTTCCCTCTAAAAACTAAAATAAAGTTGTAGATCTATGAATCTGGTGATGAGGAACACATAGAGTGAGCTTCTTCAACTATTATGAGTGATCTAACCCTCCAACTCACTAGATCCACAAGTGACAGTGTGCCCTCCTTCAGAAAATTCACCCCAAGGAAATAATAAATCAATATGTAGAGAAAACCCCACACAACCTGATGAGATAAGGCCCTATGGTGATTGAAAACCCTTCCGGAAAGGTTTGGCTCTAGATCTACCTCCTCCTAAGCAAATCAAACCTTCCTTTCTCCAACAATGTGCCCAATCTGTAGAAAAACCCACAAACTTGCACCCTGTCTTCACAATACCTCTCGAGATGAATCTGGAACTGAGTAGAATGGTGAGGGTGGAATCTTTCACCACCTTGGCCAAGCTTGGACCAGGAACAAAGGAATATTTCACCCTCCTTCCCGATCTCTAGGGTTTGTTTACTCAAAACCCTCAAAATGTTCAAGCTACAGAGCTCAAAGATGCTAAGTGAAAAATGACATGATTGAGAAGTGAGGCGCCCTCCTCTCTCTTTAATACCTCCATCTTCTAATTTTCACTGAAGTTATTTTATTGACTTCTAAAGTATTACTTTATTTCCTCATCTAAGTCAATTAACATTTTTAACTGCTTTTACCAAAGTCACTTTAGTAGTATAACCTTTTACTCCTTAGTGATCACTTTTGTGCCTCTTAGCCCCCTTTTTCCCATGAGACTATAGTCGAGAGGGGTGACTAGACTACTAAGTCTTTCAATATCCTTGTCAAGAAGAGGGGGACATTACAATCTCCCCTACTGGAAATTGCTTGCCCACAAACAATCCTGAATCGGTCTAATGTAGAACATGTTCACTCTCCCAAGTGGCATCTTCTATAGGCAATTTTTTCCATTTGATTAAGTGTTCCTTGATGTCCCTATTCCTTAGTTGTTTCATCCTCACCTCCAAAATCTCCTTTGGAATCAAAATCAGATGTCCTTCTTTGTCTACTGGAGGTAGCTCTTCATTAGCGACAACATGCTGCCCCAATTCCCTTTATAGGTATGATACATGGAAGACATTATGGATTTTGCTTCCCTATAGTAGCTCTAATTCATATGCAACTTCTCCAACCTTCCTTTTCACTTTGTAAGGACCATAGAAGCATGGTTTGAGCTTCTCAGTGCCATTTTTTTTAATGGATTCTTGTTTATATGGTTGTAGCCTCAAATAGACCAATCCCCTACCTCAAAAGTACGCTCCACTTTGTGTCTGTCTGCATACAAATTCTATTGGTTTTGAGCCATTTGCAAATGATCTTTGATCTCTTTAAGAATTTATTGGATTTCTTGTATCCACTCCATAGCCATAGGAGATTTGCTATCTCCAAACAAAATCTCAGCAAAAGTGATGGGATCATAACTATATAAAGTTTTGAAAGGAGACATACTAATAGACATGTGGTAAGTGGTGTTGTAGCAGTATTCACCCAAATATAGCCACTTGACCCATGCTTTCTATTGTCTTTTCACATAGTTTCAGAGGTATCCTTCCACCCATTTGTTTACTATCGCAGTTTGACCATTTGTTTGTGGATGGTAGCTAGTGTTGGGGTTAATTTTGTACCCACTAGCCGAAATAACTCATAAATATACTATCCTTGTCACTCGCAATCATTTTGGGTAACCCATGCAACCTGGAGACTTCTTTGAAAAAGTTAGCAAACTTGGTCAAACGATATACTACCAAAAATATGCAATCCTTACCATGTGCCTTGGGTAGCCTTGTAATGAAATCCATAGATACACTTTCCCACTTATGCTCTGGGATGGGAAGAGGCTGCAATAGACCTGCTGGGTGAGTGTGCTCATCTTTGTTTTGTTGGCAAGTGATACACTCCTTGATGTGTCGCATGACATCTCCCTTGAGACCTTTCCAAGAAAACCTTTCTCTTATCTGTCTATATGCTTTAAGGAATCCTTAATTCCCTGTTGATGATGAATCATGAAATGCCCGAAGCACCCTTTTCTTGAACAAGGATTCAAGAACCAAATATATCCTCCCCTTATAATATATGATGTCATCTATAATCTTGTACATGTCATCTTGTAACTATCCATCCATCAATTCACATACAAATTTATTTTTGGAGTACTCGACCAATAAATAAGACTTCCAATCAATTAATATCTCTGACATGGAGTAGGTTGAGGGTGTCCTAGACAAGGCATCCACTACCACATTGTTTCTTCTCTTGACATATTACATGTCAAAGTTATGAGCTTGAATCTTACTCACCCACTTTTATTGTCTCTCATTAAGGTCCTTCTACTCTAGAAAATACTTGAGGCTATTATGGTCTGTCCTGGCCACAAATTTCCCTCCCACTAGATATTGCCTGAACTTAGCCAATGCATGCATTATGGATAACATTTCCTTATCATAAATGGTGTACAACAAATCATGCCCTCTTAGTTTACGACTCTCATAGGAAATGGGATGCCTATTTTGCATGAGAACAACTCCAATACCCGCACTTGATGCGTCACACTCGAGAATGAATGGCTGAGAAAAATATGGCATGTATGATATAGGAGAAGTGCTCACCACCTTATTCATTTTGTCAAATATCAAATGTTCCTCATCACTCCACTTAAATTAACCCTTCTTGGTCAAATCAGTTAAAGGTGCGCATAATTGGGAGAATCCCTTAACAAACCTCCTGTAATAACTACAAATACCAAGAAATACCTTGAGCTCTGTAAGTGTTTCGGGTGTGGTCCAATCAATGATTGCTTGGATCTACTCTTGGTGAACTTATACTCCCTTTGATCCAATAATGTGCCCCAAATAGATAACCTCAATCATCCCAATTTCACATTTTGATTCTTTGGAATATAGTGATTGTTTTTCCATGACGATCAGGACCTCATCCACATGTTTGAGGCGATCATCCCTTGTCCTACTATAAATTAGCAAGTCATTAAAGAAGACGAGTAGGAACTTCCTAAACAATTTGTTAAACACATGGTTCATGTAGGATTGGAATGTGATTGACGCATTGGTCATCCCAAAAGGCATGACAAGGAGCTCATAATTCCCATAGTGGCATCTAAAAGTTGTCTTTTGTATGTCTTGTTCCCTCATCCTGATTTGATGGTATCCAAAGCACAAGTCAATTTCGGTGAAGTACATTGCACCATGTAGCTCATCCAATAAATCATCTATCCTGGGAATGGGATACATATTTTTATGGTTTTCTTATTCAAGGTTATATAGTTAATACACATGCACATAGTTCCATCTTTCTTATTCACTAGCACTACATATGATGCAAAGGGACTTGAACTTGGTGTAATATGCCCCATGGCTAATAGTTCTTTAATGGCACTCTCAATTTCATCCTTATGCTTCTTGGGGTTCCTGTATAGTATAGTAATGACCGGATTGGCCCCTTCTTCCAATTCTATGATGTGTTTGAACCCTTTATTTGGTGGTTGACCTGGAGGAATTGGTTCAAAGACCTTCTTATGCTTGTGAATTATTCTCTATATGTATGGAGGATACTCCTTATGCTATTCACTACTCACCTTTATAACAAAACACTTAGTTGCATAGGCCACCTCCTCTTGCCTAGATATTGCATGCATTCATTTTGTTGTCACAACTCTAGGTGCCTCTCCAATCATTCCCTTAAGTGTGATCATTTTTCCCCATTCTGTGTTGAAATACATTTCCATGATTTTGTAGTTGGTGGTGATTGGTCCCAAAGTGCTAAGCCACTGCACACCAAGTATGATGTTTGTATCTGGTATATGTACTACATAGAAATCATGTGTCAATTTGTATCTACCTAAGTTCAAGCTCATCTGTGGAATATACCTATCGCAAGCCATGGTGCGTCCTTCTGTCACCTCAACCAAAAAACCCTCAAAGTCTATGGTGGAAATGTGTCTCCTTTCTACCACAATGATTTCAATGAAATTATGAGAAGCTCCTCCATAAACTAGTATTGTTTCTCGATGTCCCTGAACAACTCCCTTCATCCGGAAGGTATTAATTTGGGGCACTCCACTAATGGATGCAATGGTAGACTTCTTAATCACTGCAGCATGGTGTGTGGGCCCCTCTTCTCCTTGCGCATGTGAAACCTGTTATTCCTCCATCTGATTTATTTTCATGTTATGAATGGCCCCACTTTCCTCCTCATCCATCTCATCTTCACTATCATAAACTACTTCTATATAATGAATTTTCTCTTTACCCATACATCTGTGACCTGGCTTCCATGGCTCCTTTCAAATAAAGCATGGTTTCTTCCTTCTTAACTCCCTTCTAGTAGCTTCATCCATCTTCCCTTTATCCTTTCCAATGATCCATATTTATGAGCAGAACAAAATGAATAACAAACTGAATACAATAACATAGAGATACAAATAACAACAACAAATATCTAGTGAACAATAACTTCTATTGAATAAATAAAATAGGTTGAAACTGTAAAACTGCAGAACTGAAAACAACTTGCTTGAATGGTGGTAGCTATCTCTAAGAAGAGACATGGCTGCTACGTGCATCCGTTTGAGCAAAATTATTACAATGAGGCTCTAGAGGCCTTTTTAACATTACTTATGAATGACAAAACCCTAGAAATCCAAAAATCTAACCCTAGGAGATGAAACACCAAAAGTTATGTGAGCCCTAATGGGTAAGTTGGTACTATTGTCGTCTTTATAAACACCTGAGAAACGTGGAAGAAATCTTCAATCCACTCGGTGTGTCCTTGGGGGAAAGTTAGAGTTAAGGTGTTGTCACCTAATCCTCAACTCCTCCATATAGGCCAACTCATAGCGAAGCCAAAGGGGGTAGTCCCTAATAAAATAATCTAAGGCTTAAATTGAATATAAGCAACTAGTATTCTAGGAGTTTATTGCATTAACCAACATATGAAGTAAATCTATTCTAAAGCATACATAAATCAACAACCATACGATACATAATATGTAGTTGCATAAACAGATACTTGAGATAACAATAGATGCAAGTAAATTAATAAATTGCTTCAAAGTAAATGACTGAAAGTAAAATTCTTGAAGCTAATGGATTTGTGTAAATGTAAAAGTGAGACCAATGCCTTAAAAGTATCGCAGGCAGTGTAGATCGAGTATTTTATTAGATTTATTGATAGTAGGTTATTGAGGTAAATTTTATTTGCAGGAAAGTAAAGTGTTTGAACTAATCTAGGTTTGGCCCTTCAGAGAACATCCCTAAAGTGGAGGTTGAGCTTGCCGAATATCCAACAGGGAGGTCCCTCTGATTTTGAACACAAGCCCAAGAGAAAGTGGGAGATCCGATAGGGAGAACCTAGATCTCAAAGTTCCCACGAGATATCTTACACAAATTCTCTTATGTTTCCACTAAAGCAAAGTTTCTTAAGGATTTCCTTATTAATCTATCACCACTAACCAGCCCAGCGTGTATGAAACTTACTCATAGAAGATTGAGACAAACTCGCAACTGGAAGGGTCAGGAACAACACTAGGAGCTAAGGGGATTTGTTTATTTTAAACAAGAAATAAAAATGTTGAAAGGAAATGTTTTCTAATTACTAGTCTTCACTGACCAACCTCTTGCGAGGAGCCGAGGAAACGGTTTATTGCCAACTTTTAAATTGCATAAAAATAAAGTCTAATCTAACAATTAGTGTTCTACTTTGCAAAAGGGAAAACCAAGCTAGATTGCGATTTATTTTAACCTTATTGTTGATGTGAGTTTGTTTTGAAACTTATATCAAAGAAAAAATTGAAATCAAGCTAGAAAGAAAAGTAGTCCAAAAACACAACACCAACCCACCCAGAGGGAAACAAAAAGTGAGGCTTCCTTTGGGTCACTGATTTTATTATATTGGTTACAATGGTCATTTGAAGAGACTTTTGATCTCTTTAAATAGAGATAAAGATCTTTGTAAATGGATCAAAAATGAAAAAATCAACTTTAACAATGCTTTCCAAAGATATAAGGTAACTTTGGGGGTCTTGGAAGCTTCAAATCTTCAAGATTTGGACAATGTATCTCTTTGTTTATGCACAGACCTGCAAAAAACAACAAGCAAACCAAGATATGATATGCCCCAAAACACTTTAAAGGTGTCTTGGGATGTTACTAATAAAGCCCAAAATTTTCCTAAGTAAATTTTATTGAAAAATTGCAAAATGGAACCAAGGAATCAAGCTAGAAAGTTTGCTTCCTTAGGATCTTTTGTTTTTGTTTTAAGGCAGCAACATGCCAACACTAAATTTCCAAATAATTGAATTAATCTCTTAGAGAAAGAAACTACATTTTTCCTTTAAAATAAAATTAAGATAGCCACTAGCAAGCTAGATTTATAAATAAACTTTGTAATCTAATCTACTTGCTCTTAAAACATACAAAGTATTGAATGTATTCAACCTTTAACTTTTACTTTATATGTGCTTGAAATGAGTAACCAAAACAAAAATTTTATAGAGTGAGAAAGAGAGGAAAGGAATGCTTTGATCTTCTTGGAATCTTGGGCAATGGAGTCTTGTTGATGGATCAAAGAGGGATTATGTCCTTTTTAGATCTTGAAGACTGATATTAGTGCAAGAAATCCCAATCCCATCTTCAAGTGTGAGAACTTGCAATACTTATAGATCTCTTGCCAACAAAAATGAGTAGAACAATGATATCTACATAGAATGTTTCATAAAGACTTAAACATTAAGCAAAATCGATATGTATTATAAATTTTTCAGATGTACATAAGCAATAAGATTATTAAGCAAGCTATATTTTCTAATCTTATCCTACTTGTAGATAGCTCCACTAGAAGGCCACTTACTAAATATTGAAACAAGAAAAACAAAAATTGCAAATTTACCTCACAAATTAGCACATGACATAGATGCTCCACACATGAAATTGATACAAGAATGTAGCCTCAAAAGCATTTTATTCCAATTCACAATGATGATACAATAGTTTACAATTGCAATCCTTCACTAGCTTCAACTGGCTTGTAATGAGAGGGATTTCTCTTATTTATAACCAAGACTCAAGAAGCCAAGAAGGGGAGGGCGCACCACTTGGAGAAGGAGGGTGCACCACTTGTGAGGAAGGAATGGGAAAGTGGAAAGGTTTGGGTGCCACTTTCAAGGAAGATGGAATAAGGAGGTGACACCTTTCTCAAGGGGGCCATCTCACTCAACCAACACTCCCACAGTTGCAGTAGCTGCCACACGTGTGAGAGAGGTGCACACCACTTGCCCAAGAGAAATGTGTTGCACATGTGTGAAAGGTTTCCTCCCTCTTGTGAGTTTCCAACTCAACCAAGTGACTCTCCCCTCACCCTACAATGTCTCCTTTTTGGCTTTTGGTCAATGGGTAAGTGGAAAACATGTCCCCGACAAGTTTCCAAAAAAGTAGCATTGCTGATTTTTCCTGATTTTTTGTCTTTTTTTTTTGGGTTTTGTGAGGAAAATTAACTTTTTAATGATTAAAATCATTAATTTCATTCACCAAAGTGGTTACTTAGGTGAAGTGGGTGCTCTAGTCCAACAATGAACACCTCCAAGGCATATGAAGCCTCCTAATACCAATTTTTTATTACAACTTCACTTTACAATTAAAAAATTCCGTTTTACGAATTTTTTTTAATTAACTGAAAAATTAAAAAATCCTAAGGGGGACTTAGCACATTTCCATAAAACTTTAGGAGGATGTTTATCATGGTAATATACATTAGACACTAGGCTTAGATCCATGCTAAGGCCTAACCATGAGTATATACTCCAGCTTTGGAGAAATTTAGTGAAAAAGCTCGGAAATTATAAATTGCTTAGACAACAAAATATAATTAACAAGTAAAAAAAACACTCCAGAGTAACCATTCATGCCTAATTATAAGGTGGATAAGACCTTTTAAAAAGTTAATCATGCAACATCTCTTATTACAATTCCCCGAAGGGTATGGAAAATGTGGAAAAAGTTGGTCACATAGACCGACTGAACTTCTGAACTTTGAATTTTGAACAAGGAGTTGTTCAATCTTTGGCAACTCACTAGAAGTCTTTCCTAGTGCAACTTGGTGGATAACATTGGCTCCATATGGGGACGTTTTCTTGATATTTTATTTGAAGGAGAGCATACGAGAATATATAATCACATGACCTGCATCATTGACACCTCATCAATAACATGTCCATATAAAATCCAATACTAACCATAAGTTGTAGAAATAATATGCATGTATATATACAAAGTAGAAAATAAACTATGTACAAAAAATGAAAAAAAGTAAAGTACAAAGGAAAAGGGTTTAGAGAATATGATACAAAATATGCCCCCATGGACATCAAATGCCTTCGTTGAAAAAAATCTTGAGGAGTTGATGATTTACTGGAAGTGTCAACCTCTCACCATCCAATCCGCCAAGAATGAAAGAGTTCTTTCCAGCTACATCCTGGATAATGTATGACCCTACCCATAAACTTTCAAAATTTCCATGACTTCCTGGATTCTCCTTCCATTTTTCCCATAGGAGGACTGTATCACATGTCTGGAAGTCTCTCTGTCTTGAAGACTTATCAAAGGTTTTCTTTATATTTTCTTGATTTTTTATACTTTGATCTAAGGCTTTCCTTCTATTTTCATCAAGCTCAATTATTTGATCAATTCTATTTTGATGAAAGTCTTTGTCCAAACCATATTTCTGAACAAAATGATATCCTGGAAGCTTTAGATGAACTGGAAAAGTGACATCAAGGCCATAAACCAACTCAAAGGGACTCTTTCCTGTACAACTTTTCTTTGTAATCCTGTCAGCCCATAGTGCAAACTTGATCTTATTATCACATGACCTCTTATTATCCCCAACCGTTTTCTTAAGGATAGTCATTAAGTTCTTATTCCTAGACTAAGCAAGACCATTTCCTTGGGGATAGTAATTTGAAGAGTGGGACAATATAATGTCATACTTGAAACAAAATGAGGATAATTCTGTTGAACTAAAGGCATTGGCATTATCAATAGTTATCTTCGTTGGCACACCCAACCTAGTGATAATATTATCTTCAAGAAAATCCATGACCACTTTGTCGGTTGCTGACTTGGTAGGTATAGATTCTACCCACTTTGTGAAATAATCAATTGTTGTGATTATCCAAGTATAGCCATTACTTGAATTATCTTTGAACTGACCAGTAAAGTCAAGCCCCCACTGCTAAAAAGGGGCTTCTACCACTATTGGTTGTAATGGTAAGGCTACTAGCTTCTGCTTCCCAGTGAACAACTAACACTGCTAACAACCCCTAACCATTTTGTGCACATCTGAAAATATAGTAGGCTGGTAGTAACCTGCTCTAAGGATCTTGCGGGAAGTAGTTTTGGCTACAAAATTCCCACCACAAAATCCTGAATGAAAGTCAACCAAGAGTATTTTGGACTCAAGCTCATTAATACACCTTAGTATCACCCCATCGGGGTTCCTCCACCTCAATCCATCATGTATGATACAATACTTAGCTTCTTTCAACCTCAATGCTCTTCTTTTATGACCAATTAAATGACTTGGGCATGTGAGATTAGAAAGAAAGAAAATGATATCATCATACCATTCATGTTGTTCTAACTTTTGAAGTTCTAATGATAAGGCTGGCCTAGGTTGACTGTTTTGACAAACTAGGTCCAAAGCTTGTTCATTTACTTCAGTTAGCATTTGAGTTAGTCCTTGACCTTTGATTAACTTAGTGGGTTTTATCTCTAAGCCATACTCTTGTATTTTGGAAACCCACTTTCCCCTAACCCCCAAGAAATCTTGTTGTCCAAGGATATCCTTTACTGCTGGGTGAGGTACATAGCCCACAACTTTTGATTATCCTATGTAAACTCGAAAATGCTTAAGGGACTTGACCAAGGCATACGCTTGTTTCTCCATGGTTATGTAATTAAGCTTTGATTTTTGCAATGCCTTGCTCATGAAAGCAATGGGTTGCTCTTGACCCTCGTCATTCTTTTGGAGCAACACCCCTGCTATAGTATCTTCAGAAGAAAAGGAAAAGATTTGAAAGTCTTTAGAATAATTCAGACTAATTAGCACATGAGATTTACAAATTGCATCCTTAATGTTTTTAAAAGCTTGTCTTCCTTCTTCTGTCCACTCAAACTTGACATATTTCTTTAAGAGTTTGAGGATAAGCTTCATGGTCTCGACTAGGTTTGGGATGAACCTCCTTACAAAGTTTATTTGACCAAGGAAAGATTGTAGGGCTTTCTTGGTTTGGGGAAAAGGGACTCCTTGTATGGCTTGCACACTTTCTGGGTCCATTTTCACCTTATCTTTTTCTATGATATGACCCAACAACTTACCTTCATCAACACCCAAAATTGATTTAGCTGGATTCAAGGAGGTGTCATATTTCTGACATCTTTCAAACACTTGTCTAAAATGACCTAAATGGTCTGATCTTTCCTTTGAGAAAACAATCAAGTCATCCTGATAGATTTCAATGATTTTTCCCATTAACTCATGGAAGGCAAAATCCATGGCCCTTTGAAAAGTAGCACCTACCTTTAATAAGCCAAAGGGAATTCTTAGGTACTCAAAGGTGCCCCATGGTGTGGTGAAGGTTGTTTTATTTTGATCCTCCTTCCTCAACAACACATGATTATAACCGAAGAAGCCATCCAACATGGACATTATTTTAGAACCAATAACTCTTTGCAATAGAGTTTCCATGTTGGGTGGGGGGTAGTTATCTTTAATTCATGCTAGATTTAGATTTCTAAAGTCAATGCATAGTCTTATTCCCATGTTTTTCTTTCTAACCACTACTAAGTTATAACACCATGAAGAATGCCTTGTTGGAGCAATGATGTTAGTATTCAACATATTTTTGAGTTCAACTTGAACCAAAGGTGTTAACTTAGGATTTATTCGCCTGAGTTTATGACGAAAAGGCTTTGTGTCTTCCTTGAGTGGGATAGTATGTTGTGTTATCACAATTAATTTTTTTGTAAGAAATCAAGAGTTCAGGACTTAGTGAGGCACTAAATTGGTTTGGAGGCTTGATAAACTAGGGAAGAGGCTAAGTCTGGTGGGGGCGCTAAGCGGATGGGACCCAATATGACGCAGATTGTGAAATTGCAAGATCGATGATCGAGGATCTTTTTGGGGTGAGAAGTGTTGTGAAGTATAATTTTAGAAAGCGGGACGAAATCTAAACCGTGGTTTTTGGTTGGGGAGACGTGGTGCCACCAGGTGCATTTCAGGGTGAAAAGCGGGTTGCCCCAAACCACTTCTTCATGCCCCCAAAATTTGGAAAGGGTATAAAAGGGAATTTGTTATGTATTTTATTATTATTTCGAACGACTAGACCATTTGAAACATGGCGCGACCACCCTCATTCCTCTACAGCTCAACAGTACACCAATTGCATTCCTTTTCCGCTCATTTCCAGGTATTTTTCGTCGTAGCCATGGATCCTATCATAACTTCAGTAACAGAACAAGACCTTGCGCTGAATGAAGAAGCCCTAATTGATCAAGATTTAGACGTCTTTGATACCGAAATCACCATTTCTCCCATCTTTGTGTCCAAAAGCAAGCTGTTCGATAATATAGGAAGATGTATACCATTCCTTGAAACAGTCCAGGCCTCCTTAGTCTTGTATGCTATCGAAATTGCTTTCCCTTTTCCTGAATTCATAGGTTGGTGCACTGAACAATATTTGCATGAAGAAAATGTCACAGTGAATAAACGAGGATCTGAGGTCATGTGTAGGGTAGAGAGTCTGTCAATTCGAGATTCCCTCGGTATACCAAAGTCTTTCTCCGTAGTGTCTGAACCTTTCAGTGAAGAAAAACTAATTAGGGTATACAAAGAATGTCCATCAGAAGTCCGAGATTTGTTTTTACAGACAATTGCCAGACCAAAACATTTTCAGAGAGTTTGTCTTTGCCAATGAATGTAAGTATAATGGTTATTGAAGTCCAATGGGTCTCTTCCCTTTTGAGTCAAGTCTTAGGTATAGATAATGACAAACATGTGGTCGAAGTCATGCTCGGTTTCCTATTGGTATTTTTCAAGTCAGAGTCTGGTCAGTTAGTCAGTATCAGTTTTGATCAATTCATAGTTGATAATATCCATAAACAACTAGTGTATTTTCCCTCTCTAAGGCATTTCAGATATTACACCTATTTGCTGAATATTTTCCTGGAAACAAATAAGAGAGAATTTCCTGAAACAACATTTGTATCAACTGAATGCAAAAGGATTACATTGCTCATCTTCATCAACAAAGTCATGTCCATGATTTATAGTTTGATTTTCAACACCAGCCTACCTAGAGTTCTTAATGACATGAGGAGCTATTTACAACCAAATCCAGAAAACAGAGTGGGGGATTGGGTATTATTCATGCACTCAATAATAATATGGGGTTATGGTTGTCATGAATCCCCCTATCTATTGCCTATTTTTCTGACCCCCAAAGTCTTTTCCCTTGAATTCATCAGGCAACGAATTATATCCGAGACAAAGAATTTCATGAAATTGCACAAATCCTACAACCTCAAGTTCCCTTTCATCATTGGTCCCTTTATTGTCAAAACTAGATCATGCTTATCTCAGATTCAAGCAAAGATCAAAGAGTTTGGTTTTGCACAGCTACATGGAAGAATATATGATCCTCACCAGATCATATCCAAGAGAAGTTTGATTAACACACATGCCCCTTATGAGAATGAACATGTTGAGGGTTTCGATAAGCTAGAAAACCTAGAAGTCTGTGTTGATATGGAAGAAAACTTGCAACCAACTCAAACACAACAAGTTGAGGTAACCCTGCAACAAAGTCAAACACAACAAGCTCCTCAGAAACTGATGGTCAAAATTCATAAGATGAGTGTTTACAACAAAAGAAGCAGTTCAAAGGCCATGTGCACCAGTGAGAAAAAAACTACTCCTAAGAAGATGAAGATTACACAATCTCCAAAGATAGTGGATTTAGAGGAAGAAGTGCCCAGAGAACAAGTAAATCTAGATATGGTGGAAAGTGGCACTAGCACTGTAGAGGTTGAAAAGGAAATCAAACTCCAGAGTGAAGGTAGCTCAAGAACCTTTAGCAACAAGAAACACATATTTGATAAAACATTTGAGGCATCTTATCAATCCAAAGAATAATTGGAAAAAAAGTATGTTGAGAAGGGAAACAAAGCTCTGGGTGAGATGAGGGATTTAAACCCTGAAGTGGAAAGGATTTCCCAGAATAAATCTTCTTTGTTCATAGTAAGATATGTTGAAAAGAGGACCTTTAATATTGCAGTTGCATATGAAGACAAAGTAGCTGAGATAATGATAAGGTATGACAACATCAACTCTCCAGACAAGGTCAAATTAAATAAGAACACCAGTGATATGTTGTATTCTGATTACCTGAGTCTAAGCTTAAAGAATTCAAATCTCTCATCTTGTGCTATGAAATTGGAAGGGCAGTTGAGGCAAGATAAAATATCTAGCAGAGCTTGGAAGACTCAGGTCAAGAGGTTGGAATATGAAGGTCCTCAAGGGGTGAAATCCTCATTGGATGAAAATGACAAATTGATTCAGAGTTTGAAGAAGAAATCGAAGATGTCTGGCACAGAGCATCCACAAACAACATAATTGGTTGCTCTAGAACAAAAAAATGAAACACTTCCTCAAGAGGCATTGGACTACAAGGCTAGGGCATTGTAGCTAGAATAAAAAAATGTGTGGTGGTCACAAGATCAGACAAAATTGATAAATAGGGTTGTAGTCATACCTCCTGCTATAGAAGCTAAGACAAACACTGAAGGACTTATCCAAGCTATGTCACAAGTTAGCCTGAAAGAAGGATAATTCAAAGGGCTAAAAGGGAGCATAGAGAAATCGAATCAAGAGATGCAAGCAAATGATGAAAAATTGGCTCAATTTCAAAAGGAGAATGGAGCCTTGCAGGAAAGGATAGATAAGATGAAGATGAGATTAAGAGGCAAAGGCCTGTTGCAGGGAGCCAAGCACATCATCTGGGACTCTATAGTTGCTGAAGCTGCCAAGTTCAGAGTGTATTTAAATTTCATCAATGATAAAGATATCATAGCCATCACAGCTAGAAACAAGTGCACTGTTGTGAATGAGACTTTAGCAAAGAAGCCATCAGAATGGGCCCAAAATGCCATAAATCTACTCAGCTCCATTCCCACTGTAGAACTTCAGACTATTGGAGTTAAAGACAAAACTACATTGATCATCTGGGTCAGGAGGGTTATTTCCAAACATAACCTGTTGAAATCAGTCCAAACCAAGGCAACACAGATGGAGCAAAGTGTGCAAGAGTTCAAGGATCTGTCTGAAGAATTGTTTATTAAAGGCCTCCCACCATTTTGGGATGGCAAAGGAAAATTATATGACTAGGAAGAATACAACGCTCGCTTCACTTAGTGCAGAATGGATCAGTCCGAGTTTGAAACCCCGAAGGAAAATCTGAAAGGAGCAACCCTGGTTGAACATCTGATTACAGATTTTGAGATTCCAAATTAGTTCAAAGCAGTCAAAATTGGACTATCAGTCATGACATATACCTCATGCATTGACCTGGAGATCCTGATCAAATAAATGATGGATCATGATATCCCTTCTGAATTGCAATGGAAGGAGATAGTACGACTGGGTAAGACAAAGTGCAGTTTTCTAGGGTCCAGTAAATGACGTCCATGTGTCACTGAAGATGGTAGACCACGTAGAAGACCAGAGCAGAAAAAATGGCAAGGAAAGAAACTGAAGCGTCAGAGGAGTCAGAATCCAAATCACCATACGTTTTCTTGCTCATCATTGTAATTTCTTTCAAACCGAAATTGTCATTTTGTAATTATTGCAATTAGTTTAAGAAACTGAAACGTTTCATTTTTATCATTGTAATCGGTTTCAAACCGAAGGAACTCGACTTGTATAAATATTATGAGTTCCAAATGTATTAGTGTTGGCAGAAATGCAAGGTCACGATTTTAGCTATTCAGAACTTGAATGTAATTTTCTGAAGCTGAATTAAATACACATGCAAGAGTCATGAAGTTTCCATGAAAAGATTCTAATGGTGGTGATATGAGTTTTGTCTCCTCTCTTTGTATGTATTTTCTGTATTTTTAATTTCATTTCCACTGTCTTCTGTTTAAATTGGATAGTCAAAGGCCCATAATTCATCTTGTGATGCTCTCGACTGAAGCAATTTATACTGTGTTAAGTTCTTCTTAACTAATTCAGAATTCATTTATTTAATGCTCTGATGTAGTTATATGTTTTCTTTTCTTCCTACACTTTGCAAATTTATAAATTATAACTCAGATTTATCGCCTCATTTAGCCTTTATCCTCTGGAGATTTCTACAGACCAGTCAATGCTTCCATTCGTTTTCATAAGTTTGACTCCATAGCCCTAAGTGTCCCTCCTCTTACTTGCCAACAAAATTATAAAACCCCCCCCAAAACAACAAAACCTAACCATTGATTGACAAAGAAATACCAAGTGATAGGAGAGAGCCCTCTCTGAGCTGAGCAGGCTAATACCCAACTCTAAAGTTGGTTTGTAGGTTACCTCTATCGTTTGTTTTATCAGCCGAACAAATTTATAGAGTGCTAACATTCTGACACCATTGCTAGGGATCGAAAGTGAAATCTTCTTTGGGAAAAGAAAGACTTAAAGCTTCAGATTTGATTCCTAAGGGTGACAGTGAATTAAACACCTTATTGGCTGAGACTAAATTTACCCTAGTGACTCCATTATAAAGAGACCAATAGCATAAAGTAGTTTGAGCTAGAAATCTTGGCTCCCAAGATAATTCATATCAGGAGAAACCCAAACCCTTAAGCAGTAATCCCTGTGTCTGATCCTGAGAAGATTGTACACAAAAGAAAAGAAAATCCAATAAGCCCAGTTTTGTGTCTAGACAAATATCTATCCTTGCCCAAAGATGGAGTGACAAGCATTGAAGACCTTGATTTTGATTTGAAATTTGAGCAAACTCTATTCAGAACTAAATCTGAGTTTTGTTTGAACGAGGTCATCTTTGATGAGAAGAGGTTCACAGATTTAATTTTAGCTGCCTCTACTAAACCTCTTATGATCCCTACTCAGAACCAACAACCACTTCAAGTTCTTACTGCAACCATGGCAGCTAGGTTTGCCCCTCTTCTACCTGCTCAGTTACATGATTTACCCTGGGAATATAATTAGAGGATTAAGTTGTATGATGCCGAAGGCAATGTGTCATCCCAAAAACACTTAGACTGGTTCAATGATTTTGTAGACCTAGAAGAAGTAGATTTTGAAGATGAAAAAATGAGGTTGTTTGCACAAAGTCTTGCAGGAGAAGTTAGAAAGTGGTTCAGATCTCTCCCAACAACAAGTATCATAAATTTTGAAGCCTTTGAAACAAGTTTTATTGCAAAGTGGGGTGACAAAAAGAACCCCCTACAATTGCTAACCCAGTACAACAACATGAGAAGGTCGTCTGATGAAACAGTACATGATTTTTCAGCTAGATTTATAAAAGTCTACAACTCAATTCCCGCTGAAGTAAAACCTCCTCCTAACGCTGCTCAACTTAGATATGTTGATTCCTTTAAAAGTGATTTTGGTTTGTTGTCAAGGGAAAGAAGACCCACTTCGTTAGATGATATGATGAGTGATGCAATAGAAGTTGAAGTAAATCTAATGGCTTCGGGAATGATCAAATTTAATTCTGACAGGGACATGAACAAGGTTCAAGATAAGGCACAACCTTCAACCTCACAGTCATCAAAAGAGAGGTTTGAACTGATGATGAAGACCATGTAGAAACTCATGGAGAGGATGTCTTTAGATAATAAGCCTAACACCAGAGAACAACTTGATGTTCCACCTAGAAACCAAAGGAGACCAACAGTTCCACAAATCAGACAAAGAGATCAGAGGAACCAGGGTGATCAACAAATAAGACCTCCTTTTCAAAATAATTATGTAAATGAAAATTTTGATGAAAATTTTGAAGACAATGTGCATTGCTGTGATGGTGATGAAACATAGGTGTTTTTGACTGAAGAAGAACATGATCAGTTCATGGATCCAAATGAAATATTCATGCACGAGAATGCTGAAAGGTTGTGAGTGGAAAAAGAAGATTACCAAACAGGGCTATAGAATGTCATCATGCAGTTTAAAAAACAATATAATCTTTGAAACAAAAAGGTACCTGCAAATTCTCCAAAGGAAAATCCTACCAAAGAATATCAAAATAATACACCTTCTTCAAGTCACCCTAAAAAGGACTTTGTTGCAAAGGATGTTGTGGAGAAATGATCCAGGAGGATCTGAAATGCTCAAAAAATCAAAGTTCTCCAATGCTCATGAAATCTACACCATTGCGAAGTGATCGCCGCAAGATTTTCGGTGGCATAAACAGATCGAAAATACGAGTCCATATGTGAAAGTTATCGCAGTCTGAAGCTTTTCCCAAATAGGGAAAATGTCAATAGTGAAAGGTGACATGGCAACATAGATAAAACACATGGCATTGGCATAGGAAAACACGTAGTAATGACAGGCTGACTGAGCTGAAGAGTTGGCAAGATTGTTGACTGAACAGTTTGAGGCCAATAACAAGGTGACACATGGCCCAATCACATGGTGCCACATGGCACCCTGGATTTGGCCAAATACACCACAGGTTCAAAATTTGTTATATTCCTCCTCCACAAGAATCGAAACCAAAACCTCTGAGAACACAACAACTTAACCAAGACCTCCGAAAACACAACAAATTACACACCGCACGCTAGCCAACAAACTTGTTAATTGATTGTGGCTATGTTATATTTAATTGGTAATCCTTTGTTATACAAATGCTCGCCCCTTTTCAATGGACATGCCACGATAGCCACATACTATATGATATGGTCGGCTTGAAAAATAGGATTTGAAATCTCCACAGGAGTTAAAGTTAGGATATGCCAACGGATGTGCCAACGTGTAAGCATATGGTTACCACTCCATATAAAGGCGCTTATTATTTGCCATAAAAATGGGTTGAAACTTTTATCATTCCAAGTCCCATACCTTATGCCATATATTTTATATCCCCATTAAAAGGCATCGAATCCCATTAAAAACAAGGACATATTAAACCACATTTTGGGTTGTTATATATGGTTTTAATATATTTTATGCCATATGTCATAGAAATAAAGTGGATACCATATCATTTATAAAGTGGGTCAAATCCATATGGTTGGATATATGATATTTTGGGATATAATTTGGATATTATCCATTTTAAAGTGGATCCAATTTTTTTTAGTTGGATCTAGTTTCAAATTAGTTAAGAATCTTTTGCTATTTAAGTAAGGGTATTTTTTCAATGTAAAGGGAATTTTTGGGAAAAGGTTATTAAGTTTCTTTGAAAGCAGAGCAAATTTGTTTATGGAGATCATGTATACAGTAAATTAGAGAGCTTTTGCAACAAATTGCAAGCTTTTTATCGATGTAATGAGCATTTGGAGAGAGCAATAAAGTGGTCACCATTGGAAGCGGGACCCTGAGATGTAACTATCATTGGGTGAACTCCGTTAACAATCCTGTCTATTTCTCTTTGGTTTTTTTTTCTGCTGCTATTCTCCTTTTTCTGCAATTTATATTCTTCTTTAAATTCCACACTTCATAATTGTTATTCCGCAACAATTTGTAAATTTTATGTGTTTCACATTCTTATCGATCCGATGCATAAAGTACATAAACTTAATTTGCAAAGTTTGTCAGTAAAACCTCTCATTTTCAGATCAAGAAAGGAAAGCAGAAGGAAGAACCTCCAAAGAAAGTACCTGAAACAAGAAAGGAGACAGTCATCAAAGAGGTAGAGAAAACCTCTTCTTCCTTTAAATTTGAAAGTGAGATGGCCAAAAGTAAAAATTTTGTTCCGTTCAATGAGTTGATAAAGAATAGTGAATATATAAATCAGATCATTAAGATGTTCAAGATGGAAAGAACTTCTGATACTTTGAATATACAAGATGATCATCCTGCTATCTTATTTGGCCCACGTGTAGAGGAGAGTAGTGATGCTGATGAGGTCCCCCCTTTCTATGTTAGTCTAAAGATTCATGACATGACTCTGCACAATGCTATGTTGGATTCGGGAGCATCCCATAATCTGATGCCCAAGGTAGTCATGGACCAGTTGGGCCTGGATATTACAAGGCCTTACAAAGATCTTTTCTCCTTTGATTCAAGGAAGGTGAAGTGCTTGGGCATAAACAAAGATCTGGTGGTATCTTTGTCTCAAATTCCAACAAAAAATATGGTCATGGATGTAGTGGTTGCTGATATCCCTCCTAAGTTTTGCATGTTGTTATCTAGGTCATGGGCTGCAAAGTTGAAAGGAATGTTGCAAATGGATATGTCATACGCCACTATCCTTGTTTTTGGTCAAGATAAGAGGTTGTATAGGGAAGTATTGCTCAAATACATGGTCAGTAACAAATCACAACCAAACAACCATCCTATTTATTCTGTGGAGACTGAAATTGGTTCCTCTATTTTCTTCAATGATTCGAGTTTTGAAGAGAAGGTGCCAGAGATTGATATGACTGCAAAGGACAAATCTGATCAGCAAGCTAAGAAAATTTCAGAACAACAAGACAGTGCAGAAAATGAGATGCTGGACATGAGCTTTGATGGAGCTATCAACAGAGAAGGAGTAGGATCTGGTGTGTGGATTAACCCCCCTTGATTGGCCACAAAGGTTTTTTCTTATAAGCTTTCTTTTGAGTGCACAAATAATATGGCTTAATATGAGGCATTAGTATTGGGATTGAAGACTTTGAAAGAAATGGGTGCTAGGAGGATAGCTGTACACAAAGATTCCAGATCATAAATCAGGTGAAGGGAATATATCAAACAAAGCATCCCAGGTTAAGAGCATATAGGAATATAGTGCTTGACCTGCTTGAAGAATTTTCAGAATATAGTCTCTCAACAATTCCAAGGGGTCAGAATCAAATTGTTGATACTCTGGCTACTTCAGCTTCAGTTTTCAAAATTCCATTTTTTCCTAATAGGGGATATGAGATTGAGGTCAAGCACACACCAACAATGCTTGATAATATTAAGTACTAGCAATTTTTCAAAGATGATAAACAAATAGAAATCTTCCTTAAGATGGATGGTGAATTTGTAAATTTGAATATTGATGAGGAATATTGTGGTGAAGAAGAAGATGCAGATGTGTTTGCAAATGATGGCTATTTCAAGAATCAGATTGCTGGTAAGGATATAATGCAGATAAAAAATAACATCATTCCCAAAGGCGTGGTCCCATTAGAAAAACTCTTTGACAACAATGATGTGGCCATGAGTCCTAAAATTACTGCAAATGATGGTGATGTTGAATATTGCAACATTGGGATTCAAGAGGATCCCAAGATCATTAAGCTATCTAAGACACTTAGCCCAGAGGTCAAGCAAAGGTATATCAATTTAATGAAAGAATTTCTTGATTTTTTTGCTTGGAGTTATGAATATCTAAAAGTTTATGATACCAAGGTGATTCATCATGTGATTCCAATCAAAGAGGATCATAAACCTTTCAAGCAAAAATTAAGAAGAATCAATCCTTTGTGTTTTCCCTTGATTGATAAAGAGATAAAGAAGCTATTTGAAGCCAAGATCATAGTGTCTCTGAGATTTTCTAAGTGGGTGGCAAGTCTGGTACCTGTTAGAAAGAAGAGTGGAGAGATCAGATTATGTGTAGACATCATAAATCTGAACAAGGTATCTCTCAAGGACAATTACTCACTGCCTAAGATGGATCACATTCTACAGAAAGTGGTTGGTTCTAAAAAAAGTCAATGCTGGATGGTTTGTATGGATACAATCAAATCATGGTACACCCTGATGATCAGGGAAAAAAAACCTTTACAACACCATGGGGCACCTTCATGTATGCCAAGATGCCTTTTGGGCTCATGAATGCAGGGGAAACTTTCCAAAGAGCTATGGATATAGCCTTTGCTGATGAGAAAGATAAATTTATTGTTATTTACTTAGATGATATCACAATATATTTGGTTTCTGATGAAGAACATTTTAAACATTTAAGGAGGGATTTTCAAAAGTGTAGGAAGTTTGGCATTTCATTGAACCCCAAGAAATCTAATTTCGGCATGGAAGAGGGGAAGTTTCTTGGTAACATTATTTCAAAGGAGGGAATAAAGATAGATCCCAACATTGTTGAGGGAATCCTTAAAATTGGCACACCCATAAGCAAAAAAGAAGTGCAATCTTTCCTGGGGAAAGTAAATTTTCTAAGAAGATTCATGCCTAACCTGACTGAAATCATAAAGCATATTACTAACATGCTCAAGAAATGAAGTGAGATAAAGTGGACCCCTGAAGCCAAAAAAGTGTTTTGAAGATATTAAAGTGGCATTGAAGAAGGCCCCAATGTTGGCCAGTCCAAATTTTGAAAAAGACTTTATATTGTTTCCGTTTGCCTTAGAGCACACCATTGTTGGTGTTTATTACAAATAGGTGAACATAATTTTGAGAGGCCTATAGAATATTATAGAAAGAAATTGAGGGATTCCCCATTGAAGTATGATATCATGGAGAAGCAGGCATATGCACTGGTCAAGGCCCTGAAGGAGTTTAGAGTTTATATCTTGCATTCTCATACCATTGCTTATGTACCCAACAATTCAGTGAAGGAAATTTTAACTCAGCCTGATCCCGAGGGAAGAAGGGGCAAGTGGATAGCTATGTTGTTGGAGTATGACCTTGAGATCAAACCTACCAAGTTGATCAAGGGCCAGGGACTTGAAAAGCTGATGGCACAGACAAATTGTGAGCTCTTGGGAATTAATTTCATTGCTGATTTATCAACAGATTCAAAATAATAAAAGACCCCTCAAGTATCCCCAAAATTTCCTTGACTCCACATGGTATGCTGACATTATTTATGTGTTGAGAAATTTGCAGGCTCCTCCTGAATTGAGAAAAACTAAGGTCGTGTTTTTGAAGGTAAAAGCATCAATTTTTTGTATTTTAAATTAATCTCTGTATTGGAAAGATCCATGAGGAATATTGTTGAGTTGTTTGCTGGAGGGAGAAGTAGAAAAAAACATAAGATAGTTTCATAAAGGTGATTGTGGAGGGCACCATTATTGGAAAATCACCGTGCACAAGATATTTAGGGCTGGTTTCTAATGGCCTAACATTTTTTCTGATGTTTATAAAGAAGTTTCAATCTATCATGAATGCCAATTTTTCGATGGAAAGAGAAAATTGCAGCCTTTGCCCCTGAAGCCTATCTCTGTTGAGGCACCTTTTAGACAATGGGGCCTTGATTTCATAGGAGAAATTCATCCACAGTCCTCAGCTCAACACAAGTGGATACTAACAACCACATATTACTTCACCAAGTGGATTGAAGCAGTTCCCACCAGGCAAGCCACATATACTGTTATCATTTAGTTTTTGGAGAACAATATTTTGTCTAGGTTTGGTTGTCCAATCAAAATCATTATAGACAATGCAACAACATTTAAGTCCAAAAATATGGAAAATTTTTGAATTGATTACAATATAACTCTTGGCCATTCCACATATTATCACCCTCAAGGTAATGGGTTGGCTGAGTCATCCAATAAAAGTTTGACCAGAATCATCAAAAAGTTGCTGCAAGATAACAAAAAGGCTTGGCACAAAAATCTCATCCATGCACTATGGGTTGACATGATCACTACTAAAAGGTCCATTGCCACTTCACCCTTCCAAATTTTCTATGGCACAAAAGTAGGTTTTCCTACTTCATTAGGATTACTAGTGATGAGATTGCTATAGGAGAAAGATGCTGAACCAGATGCCACCCAAAGGAGAACGAATGAACTAATCAATGTCCAACAAACAAGGGAGAAAGCCTTCAACAACTCTCAATTACACCAAGACATAATTAAGAAGGGTTCTGATAGGCATACTAATGAAGATGATTTCAAAGTAGGGGATTTGGTGTTGAAATGGGATGCCAGGAATGAAGACAAAGGAAAACAAGGGAAATTTGACCATCTGTGCCTAGGACCTTTCAAAATTGTAGCATACCATGGAAATAATGCCTATCTTCTACATGAACAAAATGGAGATCTCATTAGTGAAGGACCTGTGAATGACAAGTTTCTCAAGCATTATCTCGCTTAAAGGAATTTTCACCCTTTCCATTCATTGTATATAACCATTTTTGTTTTTTAGTTGAAGTAATTGGAATCAAATCAACGGAAATTGAAGCCCGAAACGAAGGCCCTAAGTTATGTTGAGTATAATTTGAGTTTTGTGAATAAGATGTTGATCGATTTAGTTGCTGGAGTAAAATAAAGCCCAATGAGTAGGCACTTGGGCTGTCGTTCTTTTCTACCTCGTTGGGAGGATAACATCCGTAGTTGGAACCCATGTTATCACCATTAAATTTTTTGTGAGAAATCAAGATTTTAGGACTTAGCGAGGCGCTAAATTGGTTTGGAGGCTCGATAAACTACGGAAGAGGCTAGGTCTGGCGAGGGCGCTAAGCGGATGGGACCCGATACAACACATATCATGAAATTGCAAGATCGATGGTCGAGGATCATTTCAGGGGGAGAAGCTTTGCGGAGGATAATTTTAGAAGGAGAGCCGAAATCTAAATCGTGGTTTTTGGTCGGGGAGATGTGGCGCCACTAGGTGCATTTCGGGGTGAAAAGCGGGTTGCCCCAAACCACTTCTTCATGCCCCTGAAATTTGGAAAGGGTATAAAAGCGAATTTGTTATGTATTGTTGGCCCTTGACCAAGTTTTGAGAGAACATTGGTCATGTTTGACCACTTTTGGGACTTTGATAGGCTGGTCGAAGATGGAGTGCCCAGGCAAAGTGGAGATTGCAGGATCTCACTTGTTTTGTGGACCCAACAAGGGGTTCATTAGGGTTTTTGTATTCTGATTTTGGGTTGTCGGCCCATGGGTTTACCCATGATTAGGCCTCTTTGTAAATGTATAAATAAGTAGCTAAGCGATTTAAGAAGTAGATCTGGTGGGCTAAGTGAACCATATGTTGTAAGAGAGAATTGGCTTAGTGTGTGACTAGTTATTGATCATCTTAGTGCATGACTAGTAGGCTTTGTGCAAGAGATTGTAAGTTGCTCCATGCAACAGACTGTGTAAGGCGTTGTGCTAGTAAGGAGTTGGCTATGTGCCTTGACCTAATTCTGGGAAGGATGATCTGGCGGGTTTCATGCAGATCTCCTATCCTCTGTGGAGTTGAACTCTGTGAATTTGTCCACATGATCAGATGGCTGTAAAATATTGAAGAAGACTAATAAAGAATAAGAAGAAGAAGTTGGTGGACGTAGCCCCACACTGGGATGAACCACGTATATCCTGTGTTGATGTGCTTTGTGCGATGTTGTTTATGTGATTATTTGCTTAGTGTTGTTGATGCTATGTATAATGAATGCATCTGATGTTGTATCTTAGTGCTTAATGATGTGAATGAATGCCAAATATGAACTAATGCTATGTGCTAATTAGTGGAAAGTACTCGATTTGTATTGTTATTGCGTCGCTCTTTATTTAGGGTTTGATTTGCGATGTGAATGAGAATCACAATCTAATGCATATTGTTGGCTAAGTGATCTATTAAGTGTTGTAATCACAGATCTGTGTCCTAGCTTGGTTGTAGACACTTGAGTCCTGCAACCCCCCCTGCCTATACCTCAGGTGAGACTTCATCTGCTTCGCAGGTGTTACTGAAAGGGCTAGTAGTTAGGGTTTTGTTGGTGCGTTGTTGAAGTGTTGAACCCTGGGTCTGTTAGAAAAACAGGACTGTGGAGAAATAAAATAAAACAAATGCAGAAACAAAACACAGAAGATACACAATACAATAGAGAAACAAATTTACGTGGTTCACCCAGTGTGCGCTACACCCACCAAAGAAATTGCCAGGTCCTTCCTTTATTATTATCCAAGGGATACAACCTACAACAAACCCGCTGTAACATCCTCTTCTTTATCTCACAGTCACCTATCTCAGAATACAATATTCGCTATAATGCATAACCACAGTACATTTCCATCATAACAAAGGGTTTCCTTCTAGGGAAAAAAACCCTAACATAATTTCTACCGTTAGATCTGCGACCTTATAATGAACGGTCCAGATTTACAATGAAATTACAATATACTTTTACAAGGCAATTTTTCCTTCGGGGGCTTTGCCCCCAAACTCCCACCAGGGGCCC
>ML803325.1:147276-161335 GCA_009831015.1 Picea engelmannii | reverse complement strand
TTACAACCATGACCAAGCTGTTCCATCTTTCTGGCGATGAACACAAGATTAGAAGAGCCCTGACCTCATCATCAAAGTCCACTTTTACAGAACTTAGTTGATTAGTAACCATATTAAAATCATTTAAATGATGTGCAATAGACCCACCTTCTGACATATTCATATTAAATAATCTCTTTATTAGAAATACCTTATTGGACGCTGAGGGTTTTTCATACAATTTAGCCAATGTGTCCATCAAAGCCTTTGTTGTCTTTTCTTTTGAAATATTGAAAGCCATCGACGCTACCAGGCTCAATCGTATCGTTCCTAAAGCCTTTCTGTGAAGAATCTCCCATTCTTCATCCTTCATAGTCATCGGCTTCTTTGCTACTCTGCCTAATGGTAGGAATAGATCCTTCTGATATAAATAATCTTCCATCTGCATCTTCCATAACTGGTAGTTTTGGCCGTTAAATTTTTCGACCCTAAACTTTCCATCTTCCGACATTTCTCCCACTCGAAACAGGAACCCTCCTTTCCTGTGAGTTACCTTTCCCTTTGATACCAGTTGTTAGAAAAAAAGGACCGCGAAACAATAAAATAAAAAAAATGTGGAAACAAAACACAAAAGATACACAATACAATAAAGACACAGATTTTCGTGGTTCACCCAATGTGGGCTACGTCCACTAGAGAAATTGTCAGGTCCTTCCTTTATTATTATCCAACAAATGAAGGGATACAACCTACAACAAACCCGCTGAAACTTTCTCTTCTTTCTCTCATAGTCACCTATCTTAGATTACAATATTCGTTATAATGCATAGCTGTAATACATTTCCCTCATAACAGAGGGTTGCCTTCTAGAGAAAAAAACCCTAACATAATTTCTATCGTTAGATCTGCGACCTTATAATGAACGGTCCATATTTAGAATGAAATTACAATATACTTTTACAAGGCAATTTTTCCTTCAAGGGCTTCACCCCTGAACCCCCCAACCAGGGGGATAGCCCCCTCGAACCTCGCAGAGGGGGTAACCCCCCTTTGCACTCCCCCGCGTGGAAGAGTGTACATACTTTTGGGGTGTAAATACTTCATGGGGTATAAACATGGTTGAAAAACAAAAGACCTCTGAATCGGGAAGATGATCAGGCTCCACAACCAACATGGTCTACCCCTGTGCCAACAATTTATTATTATTTTGAACAACTGGACCGTTTGAAACTTTGCGTGACCACCCTCGTTCTTTTGCAGCTCAACAATACGCCAATTGCACGCCTTTTCTGCTCATTTCCAGGTATTTTTTGTCCCAGCCATGGATTCTATCATAACTTCAGTAACAAAACAAGACTTTGTGGTGAATGAAGAAGCCCTAATTGATCGAGATTCAGACGTCTTTGATATCGAAATCACCATTTCGCTCATCTCCATGTCTAGAAGCAACCTGTCCAATAATGTAGGAAGGCATATATCATTCCTTGAAACAGTCCATGACTCCTTAGTCCCGTATGTTGTCGAAATCACTTTCCCTTTTCTTGAATTCATAGGTTGGTGTGCCGAATAGTATTATAATGAAGAAAAGGTCGTAGTGAATAAACGAGGATTTGAGGTCATGTGTAGGGTAGAGAGTCTGTCAATTTGAGATTCCCTCGGTATACTAGAGTCTGTCTCTGCAGTGTCTGGACCTTTCAATGAAGAACAACTAATTAGAGTATACAAAGAATGTCCGTTAGAAGTCCGAGATTTGTTTTTACAGACAATTGTCAGACCGAAACATTTTTCAGAGAGTCTGTCCTTTCCAATGAATGTAAGTATATTGGTTATTGAAATCCAATGGGTCTGTTCCCTTTTGAGTCAAGTCTTAGGTATAGATAATGACAAACATGTGGTTGAAGTCGTTCTCGGTTTCCTATTGGTCTTTTTCAAGTCAGAGTTTGGTCAATCAGTCCGTATCAGTTTTGATAAATTCATAGCTGATAATATCCATAAGAAGCTAGTGAATTTTCTCTCTCTAAGGAATTTCAGATATTACACATATTTGATGAATATTTTCCTGGAAACAAATAAGAGAGAATTTCCTGAAGAAACATTTGTATCAACTGAAAGTAAAAGGATTACATTGCTCATCTTCATCAACAAAGTCATGTCCAAGATTTACAATTTGATTTTCAACACCAACCTACCTAGAGTTCTGGATGACATGAGGAGCTATGTAAGGTAGCTAGAGAGGTAGTGGGGGGGCCCAGAGGGCCCATAGTGATAATAGTGGAAGTCATTCAATGTAAGGTGGACTAGGTCCACTATATTATTAAATAAGGCCCACTATGGTAGTTAGATATAATAAATGGGTAGATAGATATAATAAATGTAAGAGGACTTCTTAGAAGGTTCACTTCTAGAAGATTCCTCTTACATTTATTATATCTATTTACCCATTTGTTATATCTAACTACCATAGTGGGCCTTATTTAATAATATAGTGGACCTAGTCCACCTTACATTGAATGACTTCCACTATTATCACTATGGGCCCTCTGGGCCCCCCCACTACCTCTCTAGCTACCTTACAAGCTATTTACAACCAAATCCATAAAACAAAGTGGGGGATTGGGTACTATTCATGCACTCAACAGTAATCTAGGTTTATGGTTGTCATGAATCCACCTATCTATTGCCTATTTTTCTAACCCCCAGAGTCTTTTCCCTTGAATTCATCAGGCATCGAATTATATCTGAGACATAGCATTTCCTGAAATCGCGCAAAGCCTCCAACCTCAAGTTCCCTTTCATCATTGGTCCCTTCATTGTCAAAACTAGATCATGCTTATCTCATATTCAAGCAAAGCTCAAAGAGTTTGGTTTTTCACAACTACAGGGAAGAATATATGATCCTCACCAGATCATATCCAAGAGAAGATTGATGAACAAACATGCCCCTTATGAGAATGAACATGTTGATGGTTTTGATAAGCTGGAAAACCTATAAGTCTGTGTTGATATGGAAGAAATATTGCAACCAAATCAAACACAACAAGTGGAGGCAACCCTGCAACAAAGTAAAACACAACAAGCTCATCAAAAACTAATGGTCAAAATTCATAAGATGAGTGTTTACAACAAAAGAAGCAGTTCAGAGGCCAGGGGCACTAGTGAGCAGCAAACTGCTCCTAAGAAGATGAATATTACACAGTCTCCACATATAGTGGATTTAGAGGAAGAATAGCCCAGAGAACAAGTAAATCTAGATATGGTGGAAAGTGGCATTAGCACTGTAGAGGTTGAAAATGAAAGAAAACTCCAGAGTGAAGGAAACTCAAGAACCTTTAGCAGCAAGAAACACATCTTTGATAAAACATATGAGGCAACTTATCAATCTAAAGAAGATTTGGAAAAAAAGTATGCTGAGAAGGGAAACATAGCTCTGGGTGACATGAGGGATTTAGTCCATGAAGTGGAAGATATTTCGCATCATAAATCTTCTATGTTCACAGTAAGAGATGTTGAAAAGAAGACCTTTAATATTGCAGTTGTAGATGAAGACAAAGTATCTGAGATAAAGATAAGGTATGACAACATCAACGCTCCATACAAGGTCAAATTCCACAAGAACACCAATGATATGTTGTATTTTGATTACCTGAGTCTAAGCTTGAAGAATTCAAGGTTGTCATCTTATGATATGAAATTGGAAGGGCAATTGAGGCAAGAAAAAGCATCTAGCAAAGCTTGGCAGACCCAGGTCAAGAGGTTGGAATCTGAAGGTCCTCAAGGGGTGAAACCCTCATTGGATGAAAAGGATAAATTGATTCAGAGCTTGAAGAAGAAATTGAAGATGTCTACCATAGAGTATCCACAAACAACATAATTGGTTTCTATAGAACAGGAAAATTGTTACACATTATTTTCGTCACCCTTATGACCGTTAATGATGTAAACCTATATGTTGCCTTTAGAAGGGTCAGTGGCCTGAATTCCTAAAGAAAGAAGGGAGAATAAATTTCTCTGAGAGAAGAAGTTGTATTTTCCTTTGTAAAAACCCTATTAAAGAGGATTTCCGCAGGCTGCTATATAGCTAGGGTGCGTAAATGCCCGGTTTCCGCAGGCTGCACTATAGCCAGGGTGAGGAAATTCCTTGTTTCCACAGGCTGCACTATAGCCAGGGTGAGGAAATTCTTGGTTTTCGCAGGCTGCACTATAGCCAGGGTGAGGAAATTCCTGGTTTTCGCAGGTTGCACTATAGCTAGGGTGTGAAAATTTCTGTACATGGGAAAAACGAGTGTCTTCTCGATGCTTCTAGAAGGAGAAGCTTCTATGGTGAGGTGGCCTCTGAACGTTTTGGATATTAATCACGTTCATGATTTAGTGGGATCATCCTAACCTCTTCACCTTATCCTCTTCAGCCTATAAAAGGAGAGGATCTCTCATGGAGAAAGTTAGCTTGGTTGAGTTATTGAGTTTTGTAGCTTGGATTTGGCTTTTGAGCATTACTTTGTCAAGATAGATTGTTGATCTCAGAATCCTTGGATCATAAGTGTGTGGGAAGCAAGGAATCGTTGGAAGGGACCTTACGACATCAAGGCATCCGATTGTAATCTCTCTTCCTATTATTTAATATAATACAGTGGCATGTTTCTTTCCCATAGAATAGTATTTATTTTATTGCATAACTCCTTGATCATATGCATAGGTTGTCATTGAATATACTATATTTCTTTCACTTTGGTTGGTTTGTGTCTCACTGCAAGATTAGTCTCACAAGAGCGTTGGAGCGAAACAGGAATAACAAAGACATAAGGAAGCAATATTTAAAGGTATGTCACTTACCCCTTCTTTGGTAGTAAATTCGATGATTAAAGCTTAGGGAAAGCACCAGGTCCTGTCTTGTTTTGTTCTAGATCTAGGTGGGTCTAGGGAGATTAGTTTATGTCCGCATTTACCAATTTATCTAATAACAAGATTGGCGACTCCACTGGGGATGAATTATTTTCCTAGTTTTCCTTGCTTTCTTGCTTTGATTTCTTGGATTCTGTTCTCTAAGTTACTGGGAAATCTAGTTTGACTCTCTGACTATTAAACCACACTGGAAAAACCTTCTTACTTTTTAATTTTCTCCATTTTTGTTTGATATCCGCACCCTGCTTTGAGGGACAGTGCATTGACTTGGGATTCCTGCACCCTACCTGTTTAGACCAGTGCAGAAACTCCACACCCTACCCATATCTGGCCTACGGAAATCAGGGATTTCCGCATTGTGTTAGTCTATAGCCTGCGGAAATTGTGAAAATTTTGATTTTTGATGGTTTTTTCCTTACCCAGACCTTGGATTTGGTTTTGTGGTGATTTTTTGGGTTTGATTATGATCTTTTTACAGTCTGCTTGAAAGCTTTGAAACTTTTAGCCATCTTTGATTTGTTTTCTTTTGAAAGATTTAGTCTCTTGCTTTGAGTGTCTTTTAGTTACAAAGCACTGTCTTTTCTTTAGAATTGTTTGGTGAAAGAATTTATTTTTCTTTTATTGAATAGTTCATGTTAAAAGAGAAAATTGTTTGGGTTGCTTTGTTTCATGTCGATTTGCTATTACTTTTAGCTATCTTTGAAACAAAAAGTTTTAATTTCTTTCTTTATATTAGATTGGGGGAATCCTTGCATTTGAAGTAGCGAAATTGCATGATTCTTGGCTTTTTTTGGTCTTAAATTCTGAAAATTTTTCCCCCTCATGGCCAGGGGGGGCGGTGCATGAATAGTATATTGGTGTACAGTCTCTTTGTATCATTTCTTGAAGATATTGATATTGATGAGTTTTAAAATTTTGGGACATTGTGCATATGGGAATGATAAATTTTTTCTCCTTCTCGTAGCATAGTTTTCATCGAAATGAAAAGATTGCATCTTCATCTCTTTGCATAAATTTCGAGTCATTCAAAACACCATATTGTCCATGCCATTTTCCTTTTGAGTAACAACAACCATAAAATAAAGCGCTTATAAAAATTGATTAGACATTTTTTATATTTTTTGGTAGCAAACCTACATTAGATTAGTTGTATGGCTTTGGAATAGGTGTGAAAGATAACTTTCCAAAGATGCAAACAAACATAGAATCTTGCGTCAGGGAGTGGTGAAATCCACTTGCTACATTTTGTCCTAAGAAGCCCTTCTAACACAAGGGCCAATCACAAGGTCGCATTGAGACTGGCAAAGTTACTTACCCTACTCTATTTTTCTTGGTGTAGATATTGCGTGTATTATGGGGGTTGCTTGAAGGTATACCCACGAGGATGATTGGAAGCCTTTAAAGTTGATTTCGGGCTAGATACCCTACCTTTGCGTGTGGATCAAACTGTCGACTATTTCCCCAGGCATCACTATTGTTATTGTTAACCTTAGTGGCCTATCTCTCTAGGTTCTTTACACAAGGTGACTGTGGATGGGCAAGTCTTCACGGTACTTGGAATCGACGTTGGCCAAACTCACTCAGGCTCCTTTGAGGGTATACCCATGTTTATGTGTGGGAGCTTGCACTAGTGTGCAAGTCCGTTAAGCATGTCTTCAACATAAATTTTCCACCCACTCTATCTCAACCCTTTCTTACATTGTTCCTGCGACATTGGATTTCATCACCAACTAGTGTGTTCATTCTGAGAAGGTTTTGTTTTCTTGCTTGCTTACTAGATTTTTAGCGTGTGCTGTTTGTTTTTCCTAGTAGACTCTAGAGTGGATTTTTATTTGATGGTGTCAGTTCCTGAAATGACCAATGAAGGAACCCCTGCTTCAGGGGAACCTTTTGTTTTTCCTTCTTACAAAAACATTGGTCCTTCACACATCGCTACTTTGAGCCTTCCAGGTCTCACAATTGGACTACCGGTATGGTTTTTTTCCACTCCAGTAGTCCCAAATGCAGTTAGTTCTTCATTTGTAAGCATTTTCCCCCAAGAATATCAACCTCATTTTGATCCTTCGCCAATAAAATCTTCTTCACCTTCTTCACCTATAAGGTCTCATTCAGTTTCATCTTCTTCATCGAGTGAAATCTATAAAGCTAGTAAATCGGTGGATAAGAAGAATAAGAAAAGGAAGAATAAGAAGAAGAAAAATAAACAAGGATCCACACTTCCAACCACTATCGAACATGTTGGAAAGAAACCAATTATTGTTAATCGTGATGGGAATGTTGGTGATGTCAAGATCACCCAAACAACCCGTAAGCCCAAGTACCCTTGCAGGATTTGTAAGGGTAGCCATCTTCTTAAATATTGCCCTGGTCTATCCAAGTTTATAGAAGCATGGTCTACACACCCTCGCCAACCCATGTCGTCAGCCTCTGATGAATATGCTGATGACCTCCCATCAACTAGTCAAAATACTGTTGGGAAGAAGAAAAGTAGAGTCAAGTTCCCATGCATGTTATGCAAAAGGATTCATCTAACTCACCTTTTCCCTTGTATGGATGAAGCCTCAAAATTCCTGGAAGACATTACTATTTCCCATCCTCAACTTCTAGCTGCTTATCACAAGCTTACTCTCGACCCACATGTAGTTGATGGAACAATCAATCTGTCCCCTTCATAGATCAATATGGTTAATCATGTAGTCAATCCGGTCACGTCCTTAGCTGAACCAATTGACAAAGTGGTCAATCCGATCCCATCCTTGGTCGATCCCACTCTCCTGTTAGAGAGTTCAAACCAAGTGGTTGATCCAATCGCATCCTCGGTCTATCCCACTCTCCTGTTAGAGAGTGAAACCCAAGCAGTCGATCTATTTCCACCCGTCGACCCCATTCTCCCATTGGAGAATGCAACCCAATTGGTCAATCTGATCTCATCATCGGTCGATCCTACTCTCTCGCTCGAGGGTAAACCCGATACTTCTCATGTTTTTCTTGTTGATACAGAATCTACCATGCTCGAGGGTATTCCTCCTTATCCCCTGGAACCCCCTCCAAGTAATGAGACCATCCTTTTTAATTGGGGTGTGCTAACTAGACCTTGTCTTCCCTCTCACATTCCTTTCTAGATTATAGTATAGGTTTTTGGTTGGGACGTTGCTTAGACACAGATAGATGAAGGTGCATCTGTTAGTATTTTGTCCTCTCTCACTTGTCAATCTTTGGGTTGTCCTCAGCTTGCGTCGATTACGCAGAATTTGTTAACTTTTAACAAAAGAACCAGTCAACCTTTAGGGACCCCTCCTTAGTTTCCTATAACTTTGGAAGGGAAAACTGTCTTTATTGATGTCATGGTAGTCCAAGATTATTTGGATTTTTCTTTACTCCTTGGGTGAGATTATGTCTATTCCATGAAAGCTATCATGTCCACTCTTTTTCGTGTGATATCTTTCCCACATGATGGAATAATTGTGACCATTGATCAACTTTCATTTTTTGGTTCTGACTTGACCTCAATGACCCCCCTACATGGTTCTTATATGCAGACAATATCACCTTTGCCACATGTAAATTATGTGGCGTTGTCTCCCATGCCTTCCATTGCCAATGACAATGAATTGGATCCGGTAGTTGACATGGTGACCTCTTTGGTAGGGCTATTGGAGCCTGACCTCCTTACCCCTCTCGCGACCCTCAACATGTGCTCCTTCCATAGTGTGTTTCTTCTGTCAAATGAAGATCTCTTGGAATCCATGACCGAGTTTTGTCCCTTGACATGGTGTCCTTCCAGAGCATTGTCCTCTTGGAAGCGATGATCAAGAAGAGCCTCGAGCATGATTTTCTGTTTTCAAGCTCGTTAAAAAATGAAACCAGCTTTGAGGATTGTTTCCTGATTTCAAGCTCGTTAAAAAATGAAACTAGTTATGAGGATAGTTTTTTGCGTCTATGTTGAAACCTCGTTAAAAAATGAAACAGAGGTTATGAGCATAGTTCCTGTTTTCATTTCAAGCTCGTTAAAAAATGAAACAGTGGTCTGGGGATTATACCTAGAGTCACGAGCATAGTTCTTCTCCTGTGTCAAGCTCGTTAAAAAATGAAATAGTTTTCCCCCTCTCTTTTTGAGTCAAGTCCTTCATTTAGAATTTGAAGTTTCAGTTCATCCACCTGTGCCGTTGGATGAAACAAAGCTTGGGGGGAAATACTTTCAGCCTCTAGACTTCATGCTGAAGTAGAGACGCTAGTTTCTTAAGTTGGGGGCTAAGTACCAACCATCCCTGTGTTATGCGTTGGGAAGTCCAAGCATAGTTTTCTATGGTTCAAGCTTGTGTAAAAATGAAACCACCTACCTCAAGCATAGTTTCCTCTGGTCCAAGCTTGTGTTAAAATGAAACCAGGTCCAAGCATAGTTTTGTTTAATTTTTAAGCTTGTGTAAAAAATAAAATCTATCCCAAGCATAGTTTTATTTTTCTTTAAAGCTTGCATAAAAATGAAAACAATCCTGAGCTTAGTCTTTGTTCTTTCTCATGCTCGTAAATACATGAGAATAAGTTACCAAGATTAGTCTTTGTTCTTCCTCATGCTTGTAAATACATGAGAATGTGACCGAGTATAATTTTATTACTTTGTCGGACTTGTAAAGGATATACGAAAAAGGAACCCCCTGGAGTTCCCTTTAAGCTCTTTTCAGACTCTCTAAATATGAAAATATTGCCGAGTGATCTTGTTCTTTTCATGCTCGTTAAAGTATTTGAAGAAAACGTCTGTTGAGCGATAGTTTATCTCTTTTTTGGTCTCATCAGACTACTTTACAAAAAAGGAACTGAGAGAGTTCTCTTTAAGTGTTTTTCAAACTCTATAAACATAAAAAACTCCCAAGTTTTCTATCTTTGGACTCGTTAAACAAACATTAAAAGACCCACATGGGACTGAACCACTCCTTCTTAGTGTTCGTTAAACATACTCTAAAGGACTCATCCGAAGGATGAACTTACATTACAAGCATATGTTATCCTCCTCAAGCTTGTGTAAAAATAAAGAGGTACTCGCCAGAAATGGTGGGGGGAAAATTGGGAAAGGAATGTATCTAAACCTGTATTCTATGGAAGAGTCGCCTTTGAACATGACACCCTTTCATTCACCTTGTGTCTAGGTTGGAAAATCCGCTTGTCTCTTGATCATACTCCTTTATAAGATTACAAATTGGTCTATGATCCCTGTTGTTGAGTCAGTGTTTCCAAGACAGTTGTCGTGTTGTCAATATGTTCAAAGAGAAGTTCAACCTGGAAATCCTTCTATTGCGACTACCATTTCTGCAGTCCTTAAGCCTTCTATTGCATCGGCCATCCCTGATTCAGTCCTAAACCATTTGTTACTCTGGTCTACTTCAAATATTGTTACCCGTTTCGTGTCATTGATGGGGCATACATTAAGGCCCTCCTGTGATGAGTCTTTTCCTGTCGACTTCAACTCATTATCCAGGAATTATACTTAGAAACAAATTGGTACCTTGGAACTTGCATGCCTCAATGGTAGGTTTCCTCGCTTTTGATAGTGGGTTTTCATTATTGACCCCTGATCGGGAGATTCCGTCGAGTGTTCAACTTTAGCTCACAAATTCACATTCGTTGGATTGTACTAGTGTACCTTGGGAGTCATTGAAATTAATGGTGATTTCCCTCGCACTTGTTAACGGTATACACTAATGACTGGTAATCAAGTGGTTTCTACCATGTTCAACTTCAACACATGTATTCGCATGGTTAGATTCGTACTATAGAGTGGTGGAAATGAAGACCCTGAATATTTTCTGATAGATTTAGGTTGTGTTGGAGTATAGTCAGATTGTACTGGTGCATAGATCCACAGTGTATGTCTCGTGGCTATGTTCAAATTTGAATCTTTAACACATAGATACACAATGTGTTTTTGGTGGCTATGTCCAGATTTGAGTCATATTGGCATGGATCCACAGTGTATGTTTGGTGGCCATGACCTGCATTACTTGACATGGATCTTTGCATGTCGACATTTATACTTTGAGTCATTTGTATTCTGCGTATGGGAATGCCTACCTCATTGATGATATATTATTGTACTCTATTTCCTTGTTTGTTGGCAGGTTTCCGACCGACGTGTTTCTTGTTCCCTACACACACTCGACACAGTATTTCAGCTATCACTCTGCTCTAACTTCATACTTTGGGGGGCTCTCTGTTACACATTATTTTCATCACCCTTATGACTGTTAATGATGTAAAACTATCTGTTACCTTCAAAAGGGCCAGTGGCCCGAATTCCTAAAGAAAGAAGGGAGAAGAACTTTTCTTGAGAAAAGAAGTTGTATTTTCTTTTGTAAAAACCCTATTAAAGAGGATTTTCGTAGGCTGGTATATAGCTAGGGTGCGGAAATGCCTGGTTTCCACATACTGCACTATAGCCAGGGTGAGGAATTCTTGGTTTCCACAAGTTGCACTATAGCCAGGGTGAGGAAATTCCTGGTTTCCACAGGTTTCACTATAGCTAGGGTGAGGAAATTCCTGGTTTCCGCAGGCTGCACTATAGCTAGGGTGCATAAATTCTTGTACGTGGGAAAAATGAGCATCTTCTCGATGCTTCTAGAAGGAGAAGCTTCTATGGTGAGGTGGCCTCCGAATGGTTTTGATCTTACTTACTTTCATGATTTAGTGGGATCATCCTAACCTCCTCACCTTATCCTCTTCAACCTATAAAAGGAGAGGAGCTCTCATGGAGAAAGTTAGCTTGGTTGAGTTATTGAGTTTTGTAGCTTGGATTTGGATTTTGAGCATTACTTTGTCAAGATAGATTGTTGATCTCAGAATCCTTGGATCAAAAGTGTGTGGGAAGCAAGGAATCGTTGGAAGGTACCTTACAACATCAAGGCATCCGATTGTAATATCTCTTCCTATTATTTAATATAATATAGTGGCATGTTTCTTTCCCATAGAATAATCTTTATTTTATTGCATAACTCCTTGATCATATGCATATGTTGTCATTGAATATACTATACTTCTTTCACTTTGGTTGGTTTGTGTCTCACTGTAGGATCAATCTCACAAGAGCGCTAGAGCAAAACAAGAACAACAAAGACATAAGGAAGCAATATTTAAAGGTATGTCACTTACCCATTCTTTGGTAGTAAATTCAATGATTAAAGCTTAGGGAAAGCACCAAGTCCTGTCTTGTTTTGTTCTATATCTAGGTGGGTCTAGGGATATTAGTTTATGTCTGCATTTACTTATTTATCCAATAAAAAAAATGAAACACTTCATCAAGAGGCATTGGAATACAAGGCTAGGGCATTGCAACTAGAACAAGAAAAGGTGAGATGGTCACAAGATCAGACAAAATTGATAAACAGGGTTGTAGTCATACCTCTTGCTGTAGAAGTTGGGCCAAACACTGAAGGACTTGTCCAGGCTATGTCACAAGTTTTCCTAAAAGAAGGAGAAATCAAAGGGCTAAAAGGGATCATAGAGAAATTGAAGAAAGAGATGCAAGCAAAGGATGAAAAATTGGCTCAATTTCAAAAGGAGAATGGAGCCTTGCAGGAAAGGATAGATAAGCTTAAGATGATATTAAGAGGCAAAGGCATGTTGTAGGGAGCCAAGCACATCATCTGGGACTCTATAGCTGCTGAATCTTCCAAGTCAAGAGTGTATTTAAATTTCATCAATGATAAAGACAACATAGCCATCACAGTCAGGAGCAGGTGCATTTTTGTGAATGAGACTTTAACAAAGAATCCATCATAATGGATGCAAAATGCCATAAATCTACTCAAATCCATTCCTACTGTAGAACTTCAGACTATTAGAGTTAAAGACATAACTACATTGATTATCTGGGCCAAGAGGGTTATTGCTAAACATAACCTATTGAAATCAATCCAAACCAAGGCAACACAGATGGAGCAAAGTGTGCAAGAGTTCAAGGATATGTTTGAAGAATTGTTTATTAAAGGCTTCCAACCATTTTTGGATGGAAAATGAAAATTATACGATCATGAAGAATACAACGCTCACCTCACTCAATGCAGAATGTATCACTCCAAGTTTGAAACCCTGGAGGAAAATATGAAAGGAGCAACCCTGGTTGAACATATTATTATAGATTTTGAGATTCTGAATCAGTTCAAAGCAGTCAAAATTGGACTACGAGTCAGGATATATGCCTCCTGCATTGACCTGGAGATCTTGATCAAAGAAATGATGGATTATGATATCCCTTCTCACTTGCAATGGAAGGAGACAGTATGACTGGGTAAGACAAAGTGCAGATTTCCAAGGTCCAGTAAATGACGTCCATGTGTCACTAAAGATGGAAGACCACGTAGAATACAAGAGCATAACAAATGGAAAATAAATAAACTGAAGAATGAGAGGAGTCAGAATCCGAATCACCAAACGTTTTTTTTCTCATTATTGTAATTGGTTTCAAACCAAAACTGTCATTTTGTAATTATTGTAATCAATTTCAGAAACTAAAACGTTTTATTTTTATCATTGTAATCAGTTTCAAACCGAAGGAACTTGACTTGTATAAATATTAGGAGTTCCAAATGTATTAGTGTTGGCAGAAGTGAAAGGGAATGATTTAGCTATTCGTAACTTGAATGTAATTTTCTGAAGCTGAATTGAATACACATGCATAAGTCTTGAAGTTTCCATGAAAAGATTCTAATGGTGGTGATCTGAGTTTTGTCTCCTCTCTTTGTATGTATTTCCTGTATTTCTGATTTCATTTCCACTGTCTTCTGTTTAAATTGGATATTCAAAGGCCCAAAATTCATCTTGTGATGCTCTCGGCTGAAGCAATTGAAACTGTGTTAAGTTCTTCCTAACTAATTCATAACTCATTTATTTAATGCTCTGATAATTATATGTTTTCTTTTCTTCCTACACTCTACAAATTTATAAATTATAACTCAGATTTATCACCTCATTTAGCCTTTATCCTCTGGAGAGTTCTACAGACCAGTCAATGCTTCCATTTTTTTTTAGAAGTTTGACTCCATATCCCTAAGTGTCCCTCCCCTTACTTGCCAACAAAATTATAAAAAAACCCCCAAAACAACAAAACCTAGCCATTGATTGAAAAATAAATACCAAGTGACAGGAGAGAGCCCTCTCTGAGATGAGCATGCTAGTACCCAACTCTAAAGTT
>ML803325.1:127020-140666 GCA_009831015.1 Picea engelmannii | reverse complement strand
GGATTTGTGTAAATGTAAAAGTGAGACGAGTGCCTTAAAAGTATCGTGGGCAGTGTAGATCGAGTATTTTATTAGATTTATTGATAGTAGGTTAATGAGGTAAATTTTATTTGCATGCAAGTAAAGTGTTTGAACTAATCTAGGTTTGGCCCTTTAGAGAACATCCCTAAATTTGAGGTTGATCTTGCCGAATATCCAATAGGGAGGTCCTTCCGATTTTGCACACAAGCCCAAGAAAATGTGGGAGATCCGAGAGGGAGAACCTAGATCTCAAAGTTCCCGCCAGATATCTTACACAAACTCTCTTATGTTTCCACTCAAGCAAAGTTTCTTAAGGATTTCCCTATTAATATATCACCACTGACCAACCCAGTGTGTATGAAACTTACTACCAGAAGATCGAGACAAGCTCACAATTAGAAGGGTCAAGAACAACACTGGGAGCTGAGGGGAGTTGTTTATTTTAAGTAAGAAATAAAAATGTTGAAATGAAACGTTTTCTAATTACTAGTCTTCACTGACCAGTTCTTGAGAGGAGATGGGGAGACAATTTATTGTCGACTTTGAAATTGCATAAAAATAAAGTCTAATCTAGGAATTAGTTCTCTACTTTGCAAAAGGGAAAACTAAGCTAGATTGTGATTTATCTTAACCTTATTGTTGATGTGAGTTTGTTTTGAAACTTATATCAAAGGAAAAAATGAAAGCAAGCTAGAAAGAAAAGTAGTACAAAAACACAACACCAACCCCCCAGGGGGAAATGAAAAGTGAGGCCTCCTTTGGCCTATTGATTTTATTACATCGGTTGCAATAGTCTCTTGAAGAGAGTTTGGATCACTTTAAATAGATATAAAGATCCTTATAAATGAATTAAAAATGAAAAAATAAACTTTTACAATGTTTTCCAAATATATAAGGTAACTTTGGGAGTCTTGGAAGCTTCAAATCTTGAATATTTGGACAACGTATCCCTTTGTTTATGCACATAACTGCAAAAAACAACAAGCAAACCAAGATATAATATTCCCCAAAACACTTTAAAGGTGTCTTGGGATGTTAGTAATAAAGCCCAAAATTTTATTAAAAAATTGCAAAATGGAAACAAGGAATCAAGCTAGAAAGCTTGCTTTCTTAGGATTATTTGTTGTTGTTTTAGGCTAGAAAAATGCAAGCACTAAATTGCCAAATAAGTTAATTAAGCTCTTAGAGAAAGAAACTGTCTTTTTCCTTTAAGAATTTTTCTTTAAAATAAAACCAAGATAGCCACTAGCAAGCTAGATTTATAAATAAAATTTGTAATCTAATCTACTTGCTCTTAAAACATACAAAGTATTGAATGTATTCAACCTTTAACCTTTAATTTACATGTTCTTGAAATGAGTAACCAAAACAGAAATTTTATAGAGTGATAAAGAGAGGAAAGGAATGCTTTGATCTTCTTGGAATCTTGGGCAACAGAGTCTTGTTGATGGATCAAAGATGTATTATGTCCTTTTTAGATCTTGAAGACAAAGATTAGTGCAAGCAAGACCAATCTCCTCTTCAAGTGTGAGAACTTGCAACCCTTATAGATCTATTGCCAACACAAATTAGTAGAACGGTGCTATCTACATAGAATGCTTCATAGAAACATAAACATTAAGAAAAATGGATATGTATTATAAAATTTTCAGATGTACATAAGCAATAAGATTATTAAGCAAGCTAGATTTTCTAATATTATCCTACTTGGAGATAGCTCCACTAGAATGCCAATTACTAACAATTGAAACAAGAAAAGAAAAATTGCAAATTTACCTCACAAATGAGTAGATGACATAGATGCTCCACACACAAAATTGACACAAGAATGTAGCCTCCAAAGCCTTTTATTCTAATTCACAATGATGATACAATAGTTTACAAATGCAACCCTTCACTAGCTCCAACTGGCTTGTAATGAGAGGGATTGCTCTTATTTATAACCAAGAATCAAGAAGCCAAGAGGGGGAGGGGACACCACTTGGAGAAGGAGGGAAAACCACTTGTGAGGAAGGAGTGGGAAGGTGGAAAGGTTTTTGTGCGACTTGCAAGGAAGATGGAATGAGGAGGTGACACCTTGCTCAAGGAGACCACCTCACTCAATGATCCAGGTGGATATTGGTGGCCACCCACCTATTTCAACTGGCTCCTCTTGTCCGTTTTTGTTCATCACGTTCTTCTGTACTCCTTTGTAATTGTGGGTTCTACACTTTTGGGGTTTTTTGAAGCCCCATACATCCTCCAGGTGGATACTGGTGGCTTATCACCTAATCCAACTGGCTTATTTTGTATGTTTTCATGTCAGCACATCTTGATGTGCTTCCATGATCGTTCTAGTGCCCTAAACGTTTCTTTTTTGGCTCGCCGTAGTCAAACTATAGACGAAGTCATATTTTGACAACATAATGTGTAGTTCTTTTAAATACCTTTCCAATGGGCCATCACACGCCTAAAACAGAGGTTGTATGCAAAAGTTACAACCTTGGGAAGTTGAGGTACCAACTTACACCAACTTACCCATAGGGGCCCTCATGGCTTTTGTTGTTTCACCTTCTAGGGTTAGGTTTTTGGATGTCTAGAGTTTTGGAATTCATGAGTAATATCAAAAAGGCCTCTGGAGCCTCATTATAATCCATTCTTCTCAACGAATGCTCATATCATCCACATCTCTTCTCAGAGATAGCTACCACCATTCGAGCAAGTGTTTTTAGTCTGTAGTTTTACAGTTTCAACTTATTTCATTATTCAATAGAAGATATTGTTGCATGGATATCTGTTTTATTCTTCATATCTCTGTGTTTATTGTATTCAATATGTTAATCAATTCGTTCTTCTCCTAAATCCGTATTAGTGGTATCAGAGTGGTCTACTCTTCATTTATTTTCTTCATGCATGTCCCTGAAAAGATCTGGGTACAAGAATTTGGGACTTGAACCAATCGATCCATTGCAAGATCGGTCATGCCAATCCCGACGAAAACCCATGGGGGATGAAAAGAAAGATTATGGAGTAGGATATCCTATTAAAATGTTGCTCGAGGAAGCCTTCGTGGGACAAAGGAATGAAATGATGGACAACTTCACACAGATCATTCGACAGATTCCCACAAGAGAAGCATATTCATCAAGCGACCATACAACCCCCTTCAAAGTATACATAAATTTTGATATTCCATTATTTGAAGGACTGATAGATGCAGATGATGTAGATAAATGGTTGAATTTGCTCGAAGGGTATTTTCCAGTCCACAATTTTTTCGATAGGGAAAATATCACTTTTGCACTCCTCAAGGCCATTCCCCATGTTAAAGACTAGTGGGATACTTACTCTAAGCAAAGGGTAATAGAGTAATATGAAATGTTTTTAGTGGCCCCTACATGGGATTACTTCTGGGACACCATCAAAGAACAATACTACCCTGTTGGAAGCAATGAGGACCAATACACTAGATGGACCACCCTACGTCAAGAAAGGGACCAGGCATTAATAGATTTCACCAATATTTTCCATACCCTGCACACCAAATTGGGTATCAAAGACTCCGAGTGTCATCTAGTGCTCAAATACCATGGTTGTTTGCATAGATACATTCAAATAGAAATGGAGTTTCTAGACATTTCCTCATTGGGAATGACTTATATATACGCGGTCACGATCGAGCAAAAATTTAAGCAGAAAAGGTGAGAGTTTGGATCTACAAACCTCTCACAGCCAAAGCAGGGCAAAGGCGTCCCCAACCCACACATCAAGGGACCAATCGAGATAGTCACCCTCAGGACAACTAGTCCAAGCCACAACACAAGAAGGGAAATGAGAAGACGAAGAAGGACATGGGAAAATGGTGTGAGTACCATAAAATCCCTTGGCACAACACCGAAGAATGTTGCTCCAAGCAGTCACTCATGGACGAACTAAAGGATTCTGAGTTAGAAGTTGATTCCGATTCCAAATAAAATCTTGAAGGAGGGAAGAGGATTATTGATGTTGAACTCAATGCCATTGTCACTACTACCAAAGTCTGACCAAGCGAACCAGAAGAACCAGAGGAAGGGGAATGCCTCTTTCACTCACAGATGTGGGTAAAGGGGGCTCTGCTTCATTTCATTGTCGATAGTGGGAATCAGAAGAACCTGATTTCAGCAAAGTTCGTCAAGCGGCTGGACCTGCCAATGAAACCGCACCCACAACCCTACACCATCGGTTGGCTTCAGCCAACAATGTCATCTCCCCTACGACATCAAGCCTTTCAAAGATGAGGTACTGTGTGATATTTCTCCCCTTGAAGTTTTTGATGTTATTTTAGGACAACCATATTTGTGGAAGTGTCGTGTTGTGTATGGGTCTAGACCCCGTAGTGTTATTATTAATTTGGGTAGACAATTGTAGATGATACCAGAGGTAGCATCACCTACTGCTATTTCTTTAATCTATGCTAAGAAATGCAGTAAGGTCATCTCACAAACTGGGAAGTTCATCTTCTTTGTGATATGTGATCATAGTAAGCATAAGGTCGTTGCCACATATGTGGCCTCTACACACAACCTCTCTTTGCAGTAGAAGCAAGTGGATGAGATCGTGGAAGAATACAAAGACATATTCTCCTCACCTATAGGGGTACCAACATGCTGATAAGTTAAGCATCCAATTGATCTGACCCCCGACACGCCTCTACCTAATGGACCAGTCTATCATCACTCGCCGATGGAAAATGATGAAATTAGGTGACATATCCAAGAGCTTCTTCAAAAGGGGCACATCAGAACCAACTCCTCTCCTTGCGGAAGTCCGATTGTACTGGTGCAGAAAAAGGACGAGACGTGGCGACTCTGCATTGATTACAAAGCCTTAAATAAAATCACATTCAAGAACCAGTACCCCATTCCCAGGATTGATGACCTTCTTGACCAACTCAAGGGGTAAAATTTCTTTAGCAAAATTGAACTAAAATCTAGCTACCACCAGGTTCCCATCGAATCAACTGATGCATGGAAGACAACCTTCAAATCTAAAGAAGGTCTCTTTGAATGGCTAGTCATTCCCTTTGGCTTAACAAATGCACCAACCACTTTCATGAGGTTGATGGATGATGTATTGAGACCCTTCGCCAACTCCTTTGTGGTGGTATATTTGGATGACATCCTCATCTTCAATAGAACATGGGAGGATCACATGCAACATATTCAATAGGTTTTGAGCACTCTGCGACAACACAAGCTATATTCCAACTTGGAAAAATGCTCTTTTGGCATGAACAGGGTCCAATACTTGGGATACATTGTTGATGAGAATGGGGTAAATGTTGATCCAGCTAAGATGCAATTCATCCATGACTGGCCAGCCTCGACCACACTGACCGAGCTTTAGAGATTCTCAAGACTAGCCAACTTCTACCGACGGTTCGTGTTGGGATTCTCCCATATTGCATGGGCCCTCAGCCAGGTGACCAAGGAAAGTGGTAGGGCCAAGTTTGTGTGGGGGAAGGAGAAAAAATGAGAATTTGATGATCTGAATCATCGCTTGTGCTCAAATCCAGTACTCTCCTTGCCCAATATGCAAAAACCATTTGAGATTGAGACTGATGCATTTGACTATGTTGTGGGCACAGTTCTCACTCAACATGGGCATCCGGTGGTATACCATAGTGAGATAGTCTCCGATATTGTCCGAAAATACCCCACCTATGACAAGGAAATGTATTCCATTGTACAATTTTGTCGTCAATGGAAACATTACATTATGGGAAAAGAGACGATCATACACACTGATCACAAGCCTATGCAGTTCATACAAACATAGGGGAAGTTGCAGAATGACTGCCATCAGAAGTGGTCCACCTACCTGTAGCAGTTCCATCTGAACATCAAGTATAAGACATGTATCTCCAATCATGTCATTGATTTCTTCTGTTGGCCTCCTATGGATGAACTCACCAATGTGCTCCATTCATGTGGACATGAAGCATCTGAGTGGCCCCAACTTTATTAGCAAGATCCAGACTTTTCCACCACCTATAAGCTCTTGGGTACATGTGAAATTGTCACCGATTTTCACATTTAGGATAAACTCTTATGCCACCTAGGCCATATCTGTGTTCCTATAAGCGAGCGTGAAAACCTGATTTGGGAAGCCCACTACAGTCGGGTGGCAGGACATTTTGGCATGGAAAAAGTTGTGGTCATTTTTTAGAAACATTTTTATTGGCCAAAACTTCGACATGACATTAGCAAGTATATCGGATCTTTCACTTCCTGTGCAATTGCCAAGCTACTCGTCAAGAAGTAAGGCTTATACACCCCTCTTTCTATTCTTGAGAAGCCTTGGGAATCCATCTCAATGGATTACATGTCTGGATTGTCGTCCACCAAGCAAGCAAATGACGACATATTTATGGTCGTTGATCGGATTTTGAAGATGGCCATCCTCACAAACTGCAAGAAGAATTTCACAATGACTTATACTACCAAGCTCTTCTTCGAATGAGTGTGGGTCCACTTTGGGATACCATAGACCATCATCTTTGACTGGGACAACATGTTCCTCAACACATTTTGTTTGAGTCTCCGGTATCTATTGGACACCAAGCTCACAAAATCCATTACTTTCCACCCCCAAACTGACGACAAAACAGAGGTCATCAATCGGAGATTGTGCACATCCTGCGCATGTACAATTCTAAGCATCCACATACATGGGATGAGAGTATCCTCTATGTTCAACACAGTTACACTAGATCTCTCCATAGCTCCATTGGCCATAGCCCATTTCATCTAGGTCTCGGATTCCAACCCTTGGGACCCATTGATGTTGCACTTCCTCTTGCCAGCACACAGAAAAAATCTCTCCATGATCAGTCTGGATCGACAAAGCCACCATATTCATTGAGCAGATTCAACACATCCGCCAATAGGTCCAGGGGATTTTGCATAAATCCAATGCTAAGTACAAGAAGCACCATGATCAACACAAAGTACCACACTAGTTTCAGGTTGGCAACAAATTTTGGCTACATTTGCAGAAGGAGCGTATCATGGGGCCCCATTAGAAGATTTTCCCACTTTGTTATGGGCCTTACACTATCACCAAGGTTGTGGATAGAAATCCTTTTGAGCTCAACACTCCACCCTTCCTTGGAATGCATATAATTTTCGATGTGGACCTCCTTCGGCCATATTTTCCACCATTATTGGACACCTCAGAGATCACAGAACAATTGACACCAATAGAGATCAACCCTGACTACATGGAACAAGCATCCACTAATCAGATAGTGGACACATAGGTCAAGGACACTCGCCAACAAAGGATCTAGCTTTATCGAGTTATCAAGGCAGGGTGACTCCTACACCAAGGAAAGTGGCTCACTTGGGGAAAAATCCAGTAGAAGTTTCCTCACATGATGGGGGAACTCAGTGCAATGAAGACCGTTTCTTCCTAAGGGGGGAGGATTTATCCAAGTGGATATTGGTGGCTACCCACCTATTCCAACTGGCTCCTCTTGTTCGTTTTTTTTCAACATGTTCTTCTGTACTCCTTTGTAATTGTGGGTTCTACACTTCTGGGGCTGTCTGAAGCCCCACACATCATCTAGGTGGATATCGATGGCCTCTCTCCTAATCCAACTGGATTATTTTGTATGTTTTCATGTCAACACATCTTGTTGTACTTTTGGGTCATTTTAGGGCCCTAAACGTTGTTTTTTTGGCTCTCCACATTCAAACTATAGGAGGAGTCAGAGTTTGACAACAAAATGTGTATTTCTATGAAAGACCTTTCCAACGGGCTATCACGCGCCTAAAGCAAAGGTTGTATGCAAAAGTTACGACCCTGGGAAGTTGAGGTACCAACTTACACCAACTTATCCATAGGGGCCCACATGAATTTTGGCGTTTCACCTTCTAGGGTTAAGTTTTTAGATGTCTAGGGATTTTTCATTCATGAGTAATATCAAAAAGGTATCTAGAGCCTCATTGTAATCCGTTCTTCTCAACATATGTGTGTAGTGTTGATGATTGAAAATGTCAACGTAATTTCGCCTGCAAAGTGTTGCTAAGCCTATTATTATATAATAGTAAATAATGCTAGTAGGTGGGACCCCCTTGAACTTTTGAAGATCAGGTCGGTTCATTTTCAATGTTATGATGATGTGCTACAAAGTTTACATGGTTGATGAGAATATGGTTGTCGTTGATATCAATTAAGTTTTGAGATGTTTCTCCTTCATGATACTACAACCTTCTATTCATTTATGGTATTTGTTCTTCTCGCACCTGTACAACAAAAATGTTAGTGAAAATTACAGAAAGGCATTTTGAGGAAAAGTAAAATACTACATCAAATGCAAAAAAGATACCTAGCTCTGCGACACTATATGCATGAAAATACTTGTTGATAGTGGTTAAGTCCTAGCTATCAAAGAAATGGCTATGAAATATTGTTAAGTTACATTATATATGCATATGGTGGAAATCTTGGTGGTGCATTTGGCAAGGTGATCATGCATTGGTTATGCATTGCTTAATGGAATTGGTAGATGATATACATATGTTATAATGTTGGTGGCTCATGGAAGTGATGGCTTGCGTTTTTTATGGTGATTATGCTATGATTTGGGTTGATGTTGATCACACAATTTGGTGATGATTCTATACATGATCGTTTAGATTGTATAGTGGTCAAGCGATTTACTTGAGTTATATAAAAAATGTAAACATATGTGGCACATTTGGAAAAGTGATTGCAAATGGTTGAATTATTATGTGGACTTGGATTATGCTATGGTTTAAATGTGTTGATAGTATCGATGCATTGGTTGATTAATGGTGTTAATGGAAGGCTCGTTGGCATGTACTGTGGAATAAATGAGGTGAGGGTGGAGGTGACGTGAATTTACTGCATGCCACCTTTACCCTTCCCATTGGCCGCCACCTTAGTCAGACTATTGTTTGATCTTGATGTTGTGTTCACGCTCCAGATTTTTAGCAGGGTGAGACCGCTCAACGACCCCTCGTCTTAAGGATTTCGATTAACATGTATGTCTCTTTTGGCCATTCTCGACTTCACTTTGGTTATGAAATGATTTCGGCTCAATTGTGTGGGCTTGTGTTTGTCCTTAGTGTTGTAACTGTGTGGAATTTTGGTTTTAAATGGAAAATAGATGGTTCAACTTTTATCAATTAAATTCGTTGGATTGTTAATCTCCCTGGGTGATAGTTCCTTATTACCATTGCATGTTGGTTGAAGGGTTTTGGCTGGATGATTGTCTTCACGGTTATTGGGTTAAATTAAAGCCCTATTTTCTTGTTTCACCCTTGCCAAGGGTCTGTCTCCCATATATAAGCACCACAACCCCTTGTGCATACACCTTTAGCCTCAAAGTCTCACTGAATTTAGTTCCATTCCTTCTGTGAAGGCTACTGTGCAAACCCTTAACCCTTCAGGCCGGGGTGCATACAGAAACTGTCACGCCTGCCAAGTGGTTTCCAGTTATTGTGGTTTATTACCTTGAGTACGGGATCACCTTTGGGTCGCATAGCCATTATGTTGGTATGGCTTCCCGTCACCGCCTCTGTGAAATTAGCATAAACCTTACATTTCTATTTGTGTTTGAAGGTCACAGTCACCCACCTTATGCTAAGTAACTCAACGATTTTAATGGAAGGGCCTCTACCCTGTGTCGATTGGATGCCTGGTTATGCATAGCTACCATGGCTTGTTCGGTTGGTTGTTCCTCTACCACAGTGGAATTTGTTAGTTGATATACAATCACTAATATTCACACTTTGATGTTTCGGTTGATGGTTGGCATTGGTTATGAATATTTGGGTTTCTCACGCAGGTCACGTTTTGTATAGGGCATTTTGCAAAGTAAATTATTGAACTGGGTATATTTATTGCATATTTTGTTATTGGTTGAATAAACCTAAGTGTGCACAGCTTGGTCAATCACGATTGGCTAAATCAATAGCTCGGCACGTTTTATTGAGTTATATTGTGGTTGTATGTTGTTGTGTGATTAGTGGGATTGTTGCACCATGACGTTTTCTCAGTTGCACACAGTGCGTAGTATGGATCACTTGTTTTCACGCTCAGTGATATCCACTAAGTTTTAAGCGCGTTATTGATTGCAAATTGATCACTATTGATGACATGGGTGTTGGTTATTTGGTTCATTTTTTTTAGTCACAGGGGTTTGGTGTTGTTCACAACTGTCGTGTCTTGTAGATGAGGTTTTGAGAATTAGAAGATTGGATTGGATATGTTTAATGCATATTTTGTCATTAGTAGAATACACTTGAATATGTGCAGCCTAGTCACTCACAGGGGACTTAGTAAATGGCCCAGAATGAAGTTTTAAGTTATATCGTGGTTATATATTGCTGTGTGGTTATGGCAGAATCCCCTCATTTGTGCACCATGTATAATATGGATGGCTTGTTTGTATGCCTAGTGCGTTTATCTTTTTTCAAATTGATCACTGTTGATGAAAGTTGTGTGGGATGTTTGGCCCGGTTTTAAGTCACACTGAGATATTTGTTTCACAGTGGCATGGTTACATGATTTCGGAAATTTACTCCTGCATAGCCTATGTCTAAATAGTGATTGTTGGTTATAGTCAATTGTCTTTCAGGCGTGATATGTGAGGTCTTGATCATTTTGATTTTTCTACTGCATATATATGTATGGGAACATATATCATTACAGATCTCGATTGGCTCTATTAACAGAAGAAGAGACTTCACTATTATTTTTTGGAAACACTACTTTCAAATACATACGTGGATTGGGGAAATGTATGGAAATGGTGGATGTTAATGGTTACAAATTAAGTGTTTTTGTTGACTGTTATAACATGAAGAATGTACGAATAAAAGGAACATAACCTCTTACTAATTGTGTGAAGTACTTATGTTTTGTCATGGCACTATATTGGATATTTTATTATTGAACAGTGAACTAGTTAAATACACAGGAATTATTACTCATCCATTTGATTGTTGGTTGATGTTATGGATTGCTTGATTAATCTCATAAACAGTACATGTTTTTTTCCCCTCTCATTATCTCATTTTCCGCTAATTACCATCCCCTCACATATCCCATATTCATTTTTTCACCCACTATTCTGATATTGATCATGGCTAAGAAATTTTTTGTGTTAAATTGGATAGAAGTGGTCGAATTTTGTGTGGATTGTAGTGAGGTTTATTGGTTTGCTTACAGTTGATTGTTGTTATCATTGAGCATTTGTTGAAGGAAAATCTCCCTGCGGACAGGTATATCTCCTCTTGAGAGCTAGATTCTTAACTCTTAAGACAGAAGACGCTTAACGTGGACACTGACTTCCTTTCAGATCTATACAAACTAATGCATGAGGAGGAAGGAGAAAAGAAGTACCTTTTACCGGCGTTTGTCCCTGCACGCTCTGAGTTGAGCTCTGATCTTTCGCTCCTCGATGAGCCCTGTAGACAAACAATGGTACAACCACTTCCTACTCTATTGATATTAGCTCAAAAATAGATCTATCTATCAGCGACAAGTTCATGTAAGATCAAACACAAACTAGAAAGAAACAGGCCAAGCGTGTCATATTGATGAGAACAATGACAGAAGTAGCTTACAACCGTAGATGTGAATGCGACAGCTTCGTCAAGTCCCCTTTGTCTAACCCTTGCTCAAAAGATCCACGACCTGGATGACAACAACTTCGTTGATTACTCTCCTCCATTCCACTGTATGTTTCCTATGAGATCATAGGTTTCATGCTTACAATTCTTCCCCCTTTCCACCATGATAGAGCCTATTTATATAGGTTTAGAGAGGCTTAACCTCTTGAGGTATCTTTAGGGTAAGTTGAGGATTTCCCTCCTTAAGCCAGGGATCTTCCCCTAAGATCATGACTGAACTAGGAATTCAAATGCAACTACCTTCCAAGATTGAAGGATCCTCCCCTTATTCTCCTCAACAAATCAACTGCTGCCCAGATTAGACAACGCTCCCTCAAAAGGGGCATCAGGGCGCTATAGCGCTCCCTAGTAGGCTTTAGGGGAGTGACAATGCTCTAAAGATCTGTAGCGCTCCTTTAGAGGGGAAGTTTGATGTTATAACGCTCCCTAGCACCTTATAGGGGAGTGCCAACGCTCCCAAGGGTGATGTAGGGGAGCACTCTCTTCTAAAACCTTAATTTGAAATATTCTTTCAGGTGGCAAGAGATACCTAACTTTAGTTAACCATCCCTCTTCCTACAAATCAAGTGTTTGAGGTATTCTAAGTGTCTCCTTAGTGTCATCATCATGGCAGTATTCTTTGCTTGACATTTGCGACACTTGTGAACAACATGCGACACTTGCGACAATTGTGAGCAATATGCGACACTTATCAAAGCGAGTAATGTTGATGTGTAATAGATTGCCCCCCAAAGTATGAAGTTAGAATATGAGAACTGATAACTGAAATGCTTTGTAGACTTTCAAGCAAGGGTATAGACGCGGAGAACCTGACAAAAGTTGCACACAAACATCCAACAAATATTATGACACGTTTTAAAACCCAAGGCAGGCATACCTATGCTTGGGTGATCAAGACTTGCAAGATATGGCCGCCATAAAATACACTGCGGATCCATAATTGTATTGATAAAAGGGTATAGCCACCGAGGATATAGTGTGGATCTATACATGACCTGAACTGATCATAGCCACGAAGAATACACAGTGGATCTACGATATGACAAGACATAGCCACGACCAATACAAAGTGGATCTATGTAACAATATATGTGTCATGGTTCAAGAGAAACTCCTTCACAACCTGGGAAAAGTACATATCAAAGTGAACACTCAACCCAGGGTCTTCTTACCGATCTCGATGTAGTACAAATCTAACCATGTGAATAGATGTCCTGATGTCGAACATGGAAGAAACCACTTGATTACTGGTCAATGATGTAAACCATTAACAAGCGCGAGGGAGATCACCATTAATGTCAATGATTCCCAAGGTACCCTAGTACATTCCAACAAATGTGAATAGATGAGCTGGAGTCGAACATCCATGGAATCATTCGATCAGAGGTCAATGGTGTAAACTTGCTGTTGGATGTGAGGAGGCCTGCCATTGAGGCATGCAGGTCCCAAAGTACTAACTAGTTTCTAATCCTAATTCCCGGATAATGTGTTGAAGTCGACAGAAATAGGCTCGTCAAAAGAGGGCCTTAATGTATCCCCCATCAACGACACGAAACAGATGTAGAGATGTAATTGGTAGATCAAATGAACATGGACTGACACAGGTTTTGAGACAAGATATTTGTGATGGTTGACTCTAGAGGCAGATACTTCCCTTGAACACTGAGGCACAAGAGAAGAAACATGACATGGACCAAAACTTGATGATGCAGTGGATGTTGTGAATTACGTCAGATGACCCAGAGGAGTGAAAGAAACTCAAAGGATTGGCTCAGTGCAGAGGTTCAACAGATTATAATGCGTGCAAAAAACAAAGTGTCGTGTTCAAGGGCGACTCTAAGAATTACTTGGTAATGTTCTCAAGAGACTGCTTGGCTTGCTTCTTTCAAATTTTCCCCCATCCAGATAGACGAGTACCTCTTTTTGATTTAACGAGCTCGA
>ML803325.1:86197-106248 GCA_009831015.1 Picea engelmannii | reverse complement strand
TACCCTGTGTCGATTAAATGTCTGGTTATGCATAGCTACCATGTCTTGTTCGGTTGGTTGTTCCTCTCCCATAGTGGCATTTGTTAGTTGATATACAGTCACTAATATTCACACTTTGATGTTTCGGTTGATGGTTGGCATTGGTTACAAATATTTGGGTTGCTCACACAGGTCGCGTTCTCTATAGGGTGTTTTGCAAAGTAAATTATTGGACTGGGTATTGCATCTTCTGTTATTGGTTGAATAAACCTAAGTGCGCACGGCTTGATCAATCACAATTGGCTAAACCAATAGCTCGGCATGTTTTATTGAGTTATATCATGGTCGTATGTTGTTGTGTGATTAGTGGGATTGTTGCACCATGAAGTTTTTTCAGTTGCACACTGTGCGTAGTATGGATGACTTGTTTTCATGCTCAGTAATATCCACTAAGTTTTAAGCATGTTATTGATTTCAAATTGACCACTGTTGATGACAGGCGTGTTGGTTATTTGGTTCATTTTTTTTAGTCACAGGGGTTTGGTGTTGTTCACAACTGTCACGTCCTGTAGATAAGGTTTTGAGAATTAGAAGATTGGATTGGATATATTTAATGCATCTTTTGTCATTAGTAGAATACACTTGAATATGTGTGGCTTGGTCACTCGCAGACGACTTAGTAAATGGCCCTGAATGAAGTTTTGAGTTATATCGTGGTTATATATTGTTGTGTGGTTATGGTGGAATCCTCTCATTTGTGCACCACATATAATATGGATGGCTTGTTTTCATGCTCAGTGATACTCCCGAATTCTAAGTGCGTTTATCATTTTTCAAATTGATCAATGTTGATGACAGTTGTGTGGGATGTTTGGCCCGGTTTTAAGTCGCACTGAGATATTTGTTTCACAGTGGCATGGTTACAGGGTTTCAAAAATTTACTCTTGCATAGCCTGTGTCTAAATAGTGATTGTTGGTTATAGTCAATTGCCTTTAAGGCGTAATATGTGAGGTATTGATCATTTTGATTTTTCTACTGCATATATATGTATGGGAACGGATATCATTACAGATCTCAATTGGCTCTATTAACAAAAGTAGAGACTTCACTATTATTTTTTGGAAACACTACTTTCAAATACAAACGTGGATTGGGAAAATGTATGGAAATGGTGGATGTTAATGTTTACAGATTGAGTGTTGTTGTTGACTTTTATAACATGCAAAATGTACGAATAAAAGGAACAAAACCTCTTACAAATTGTGTGAAGTACTTCTATTTTGTCATGGCACTATATTGGATATTTTATTATTGAACAATGAACTAGTTAAATACACAGGAATTATTACTCAACCATTTGATTGTTGGTTGATGTTATGGGTTGCTTGATTAATCCCATGAACAGTAAACATTTTTTTCCCCTCTCATTATCTCATTTTCTGCTAATTACAACCCCCTCACATATCCCATATTCATTTTTTCACCCCCTGTTATGATATTGATCACGGCTAAGAAAATTTATGTGTTAGATTGGATAGAAGTGGCAGAATTGTGTGTGGATTGCAGTGAGGTTTATTGGTTTGCCTGTAGTTGATTGTTGTTATCATTGAATAGTGACCATATCTCTTCCCTTTGATTATATCATGTTTTTGCTAATTACAAACCCCTCGTGTATCCCTGAACATTTTTTCCACCCCCCCTACTCATTGATTAACATTAGAACAATTTGTATGGATTGGATTGCATGAGACTGATACATTCTGAGCGAAATATATTTCGTATTTTTAAGGAGTTGTCATGCATGGTTATTTAAAAGACTATTTGCTAATTGTTAACATATGCAGGATGAGTTTTTTTGGTCGGGGAAGCCATGGCTGAGGAAACAGAGATAGAGGTAACTGGAACTGAGGCCCAAGGAGGCCTAGGTTCTCAACACATTTTGATGTTGATTCTGAAGAGATTGGACAATTGTTCCATGTCAGGTTCTTTAATTGGACTGGACAGGGAATAGTCCAACCGAGGCCTGAAAGTTATCCCTACCAAGCCCCCGGTATACCTGTACCTCCTCATGTCTCTTTATAGCCTGAAGTCCTGGAAAATGATGGGTGGCAGGAGATTGTTCACCCGACAGTCTCCCAACACTGTGGATATCCAAACGTAACCTTGCCTGCTCCCCCACCTTTGAACCCCGCTGCCCAAGATTCCCCTAACCACTCACCAGTGCAATCCTCGCATGTCAGCAAGAGATTGAAGACTGAAGCCCACCATGCATCTGATAAAGGAAAAGTTGTTGTTGCCCCTTCCTCACCCTCTGATGACTCTGACAAATCTGTGTCTTCACGGATGCATTTGAGGGATGATTGTTCCCATGTGATCAGTGAGATAAAGCCTAAAGGCTCTGCCCATCTCAAGGCAATTTCAGGGAAATCAGGAGGTGGCAACAACAACCAAGGAAGGGTTGATTCACAGACTGGAAAATATGGATTTTAAATTTTATGTTATGTATTGTTTTATGACAGTGGACTCCATGGATTTTGGATACCATGTTTTATTTTGATATATGAGTATTAGTTTGAAATATTTTCAAATTTATGAGCTAAAATTGTCAAAGGAAAATATGTTTTGAAGGGAGGCACAAGGGGTTTGTTTTCTTAACAAATGGGTTATGTTATGATGTGATGATTTTTATCACTAAAGGAGTCACAAGGGGGTCCCACCTATTAGTTATTATTTAATTATGACCCTATTAGGATTATTACATTTTCCCCCCTCCTTAACTAAAGTTAGTTAAGGTCGTATGTTAGCTTAACTAATAAATTAGTTCAACTACTCTAACCAATTATAAATTGTTAAAAGCTGAACTAAGGGGAGGAACAAGAAGAGGATAGAAGCACAAAGCATGCTAAAGTTTTCTCTTTGAGTTTATGTTGAGATAGTTCAGTTTTCATTCATTCATATATTCATCATAGCCTAATTCTCTTTTGTGATAGCAGGGTCTTATTGTAGACAACAATATTCAGGGCTGAATCAAATCATTCGGACACTTGTTCTTTAGAGGTGTTGATCTATCTTTGATAGTCTATGTAGACTTGTCTGTTTGTGAATTAAATTTCAAGACCGATAAAGGCTATTGTGCAGAGTCGAGTGGGCAGCAATATGTGGCAAGTTGATCCAACTTTTAGAGTTCAGTTTTGGTTTTCTATCAGAGGTCCTTTTGTATGTTCCATCAGGTATTTCTATGTTTGACTTTGGTCCAAGATTTCTGTGTGAAGTTTTGTAAAGACTATGACTCTTTGGTGAATTGGAATGAAATAAGGGATTTCTTTATGTCTCATCTATATTGATTATGATCATGGTGTCTTTACTTCTGTTCTTACATTTATTTCAACAACTGATATTTTCATAAAAATACATAAAAAGTGAATTTTAAGCAAGCTTTTTGTTGATAAAAAACTAGCCTAAGAACTTGTAATTAATACTTGTGAGTTAGGATATATATTTTTGTTTGATATAAACATAGGGTGATATTCCCGTCTACTTTAGTTTATCCAAGTAAAGTCTAAAAATTATTGAGTAAGATCAATTCATATCTTGTCCTCAACACGTAGTAGCCACATCTCTTCTCAGAGATAGCTACCACCATTCAAGCAAGTGTTTTCAGTTATGCATTTTTACAATTTCAACTTATTTCATTATTCAATAGAAGATATTGTTCCATGGATATCTGTGTTATTCTTCATATCTCTTTGCTTATTATATTTAGTCTGTTAATCAGTTCCTTTCACTCCTAAATCTGGATCACTCAACAAACACTCCCAAGCTGCCACACATGTGAGAGAGGTGTGCACCACTTGCCCAAGAGAAATGTGCCCCACATATGTGAAAGGTTTCATCCCTCTTGTGAGTTGCCACCTCAACCAATTAACTTGAACCTCACCCTACAATATCTCATTTTTGTCTTTTGGTCAAAACATAAGTGGAAAACATGTCCCAACAAGTTTCCAAAAAAATAACATTGTTGATTTTCGTGATTTTTTTATGTATTTTTTTGGGTTTTGTGAGAAAAAATAACTTTTTAATGATTAAAATCACTAATTTCACTCACCAAAGTAGGTACTTAGGTAAATTGGGTGATCTAGGTCTAAAAATGAGCACCCCCAAGGCATATGAATCCTGCTAATACCACCTTTTTATTACAACTTCACTGTACAATTAAAAAAATTTGTTTTACGGAAAAATTTTAATTAACTGAAAAATTAAAAAATCCTAAGGGGGACTTAGCACATTTCCATAAAAAATTAGGAGGATGTTTAGCATGGTAATATACATTAGAAACTAGGCTTATATCCATGCTAAGGCCTAACCATGAGAATATACTCTATCTTTGGAGAAATTGAGTGAAAAAACTCAGAAATTATAAATTGCTTAGAGAACAAAATATAATTAACAAGTAAAAAAAACACTCTAGAGTAACCAATCATGCCTAAGTATAAGGTTGCTAAGACCTTTTAAAAATTTCATCATGCAACATCTCTTACTAAAATTCCCCAAAGTGTATGGAAAATGTGGAAAATGTTGGTTGCATAGACCGACTAAACTTCTGAACTTTGAATTTTGAACGAGGAGTTGTTCAATCTTTGGTGGCTCACTAGAAATCCTTCCTAGTGCAACTTGGTGGATAATAGGTACCTCAATTTCCTGGGGTCATAACTTTTTCACACGACCTCCTTTTTAGGCACGTGATAGCCCATTGGGAAGGTCTTTTTGAGAACTACACATTATGCTATCAAAATCTAACTCTGTCTACAATTTGATTGTGGTAAGCCAAAAAAGAACTATTAAGGGCCCCAAAACGACCATGAAAGTACATAAATATGTACTGACATGAAAACTTCCAAAATATGTTGGTTGGATTAGGTGGGAAGTCACCAATATCCACCTGGAAGCTGTGTAGGGATTCAGACAACCCAAAAAGGGTAGAATCCACAATTACAAAGAATTACATAAGAACATGATGAACTAAAAAATTTCAAGATGAGAAAGTTGGAATAGGTGGGTGGCCACCAATATCCACCTGGATCAGTTCTCCCCCATTAGGAAGCAATGGTCTCCATTACATTGAGTGCCCCCATTAGGTGAGCAATTGTTTGTTGAATTTGGCCCCAGGTGAGCTACTTTCCTTGGTCTAGGAGTTGCCTTGCCTTAACAACCTGATAAAGTTGGATCCTCTATTGGTGAGTTTCCTTGACCTGTGTGTCCACTATATGATTAGTGGATTCATGTTCCATGCAGTCGAGTTGAGATCTTTTTGTGTCAACTTTTCTGCGATCTCCGAGGTGTCCAATAATGGTGGAAAATATGATCGTAGGAGGTCCAAATTGAACACTGGGTGCAAGTCAAGGAAGGGGGGAGTTTTGACCTCAAAATCATTGTCACCCACAGCCTTGGTGATAGTGTAAGGCCCATAGCGAAGTGGATGGAGCTTTCGATGGGGCCCTATAAGGCATTATTTTTGAAAATGTAACCAGACCTTGTCTCCCACCTGAAACTTGTGCGATACCCGATGGCTTTGTTGGGTATCAATGAATTTGGTGGCTTTGTCGACCTCAGACTAAACATGGGAATATTTTGTATGTGTGGTTGCAAGTGTTACACATTATTTTGGTCACTCTTATTGTATTGCATAATTCCTTGATCATATGCATAGGTTGTCATTGAATATACTTTACTATCTTCACTTTGGTTGGTTTGTGTTGTCTTGGATCTGATCTCGCAAGAGCACCAAATTGAAGTAGGAACAACAAAGACCTAAGGAAGCGATATAAAGGTATGTCACTCGTTCCTCCTTTAGTAGTAAATTCAATGATAGCTGCTTAGGTAAAGCGTCATGTCCTGTCTTGTTTTGTTCTAGATCCAGGTGGATCTAGGGAGATCTATTAGTGTCTGCATATATCGATTTATCCGATAACAGTAAGAGGTAGTGAAACATCAATGGGACCCAAGGGTTGGAATCTCAGTCCCACCTGAAATGGGATATGGTCGGTGGAGCTATGGAGATCCTTGTTTTAGTTGTGCTAAACATAGGGAAGACAATATCATCCCATGTACGCAGATGCTTAGAGTTATACATGTGTAGGATGTGAAAAATCATCTGATTGACAACCTTTGTTTGGCCATCAGTTTGAGGGTGGAAGGAAGTGGATTTAGTGAGATTGATGTCCAACAATGACTAGAGACTTGAACAAAATGTTTTGAGTAACCTATTGTGCCGATCATAGATGATGGTCTATGGTATCCCAAAATGGACCTGTTAGCGCCCCGTAAATCTATTCTGCTGATAAACAGACGACGAAGGTAAATTTTTCAACCAACTTTGAGACCCGCAACTAGCCTTTCGAATCTGGAGAGGGCTCTCTCGGAAGGCGCGGTCTCTTCACAGGATATGGATTTGGAAGCAGTGGCTAGATTTAACACCTTTGATATAATGGGTTCTGGTTATATTGGCGCAAGAAAGTAAGACTTGGGCTATGGAGTCAATCTGAGGAAATGACAGAGACAAATGACTCGGTGACTAAACTTGAGAGGATAAATCTAGGTGATCAACAATATTCGGTGTAAAACCACAACATGTGGTGGGAGAAAACACAGGAAGTAACTCAGAGCACTGTTGTGGGTGAATTCAGAGTTAACGTTTAGAAGAAAATGTTTTGTCTAAGTGGTGCGAACAAGGGGCGTTGTGCGGTGAATCCACGAGTTCAAAAATTCGTTTCCAAATAAACAGAAAAATATATGAATAAAGATGACAGGAAACACATACACAAATAAAGAAACAAAATACATTCGACTACTACAACTAGAATCTTTTCATCAAGCTACGGGACCTTTGCATTAAGTTTCGGTCAAAAACTCAAATTACATACAATAGTTGTCGTCTACCAATTTTTCCAACCAACCACTTTTACATGAAAATGATCCCCATATATAGAAAAATAATGTCACCCTTGGTTGTTAGGGTCGAGCTACTCTCTCCTGGAATCACGGATCTGGTTTCTTTGAAAGAGAGCAATAACTTCAACAGATTTACTAAAAATAAGAAACTCGACTTTTGCAAATCATAATCGTAACTGAGATATTCTTTACAGTCATTGATCATGATCAATATTCGACCCTATGGTTGTGATAATTCATCATTTTCACTACTGGACACTCTGTCACCCCTGCACAACAAGTCTAATACGCAACAGTAACCTACAACAAAAAACGCAGTGGATTGCGCAACAAACTAGGAAACTATGTGTTAAATATGACATCATATATCACTAATAAAAAACTATTTTTATAAACTGGGAGAGTTTTTCATAGTTAATATTTTTATAAGGAAAAACCTCTCTCTTTTTCTTGAAATTAATCTCCATCTGACCGGAATATAATGTTGCAAAAACATGTCTCAAACAAGAAATGATGAAATCTAAAAAATAGGGCTCAAATATTCATTTGAATCTCCCAATCCGTGACACATGTTGCGAATATGAGAGAGTTTTTTATTATTTGATTTTTCCTCAACAAAAACCTCTCGGGGATTTTCAAAATTCCTCTCCAGTTGGTCAGAAAGTGATCTTGAAGTTGACCACTAAACCAGTCATTTGCACAGTGACCTATAGCCTGTGTGCAGGAAAATCCTTTGCGCGAAAGCATCCTATGCGCGACAACATCCCACTACGCGACGAAATACACTGTGAGAAATAATCCTATGTGCGACAGCATCCCACTGCACTACGAAATCCACTGCATGATAACATCCTATGCGCGACAGAATCCACTGCACAACGAAATCCACTGCATGACAAAAATCCATTGCGCGACGAAATCCACTGCACGACAGAATCCTTTGTGCGGTGAAGTTCTTTGTGCAACATGTAGCAAATTTTGTAGTGCGTAGTTGCAAATGGAAATGGAACAAATAAATGATAAGATTCCTTTTTAAACTGACCCTTGGAGATGTTAGATGTTGTCAGTCATAAAAACAATATGGGTGCTAACATGCATGAATTTAAAAATTGTTGACAAACCACCTTAGATATGAAAATCATGGTGCTAACAGCTGGCTCCAACGGGGATGCTATGCTCCCTGTGAGGTAGCGAAGAAAAATAGACCAGGTGCCTATCCATTGGGCTGCTCCCAAACTCAACTTTCCAACTGTAACTTGTAACCTGCATCCGCTGAAAACCCAAAGTTGTATATGCTCCAAACTGAAATCTGAAACTAAGTTGAAAATGAAAGCTGCAGATTGCTAAAAGAAATGCTCGTAGTACTAAGCTTATTCACACTCCTACCTACCCTAACTGCTGAAAAACATGTCAATCAAGTGAAATAAAAATGCCAATGCAACCATGCAAGCACTTTATACACTTTTTTATTCTTTGCACATGCTTGCTCCAAAGCATGTTTACTGATAAGTCATTCAAAAATTTATCTATAAATTCAAATCTCAAAAAATTAAAAACATTGGGATTGTTTACCGCCTCCAAAAAAAATGCAAATGGATCCTCCAAAACATGCATAAAACAACAATCATGTTTCACCCCTTCCACTGCATCCTTTTTTTGATGTAATTCAACCTGTTGATTACCACAAAAAGGCTGAAAAATATTGTGAGACTGCTAGAAATAACAATCTTCTGAATCAGAAGACAGTGTTGGCTGAAATGAAACCCCTAGTGTCAAGCAATCCATATCTAACACTGATGTTGATTTACCATCATATTTATTTCCAAGCCGCTAGTTGATCAGAGGCTGCAAATCTGAACTGAAACAACTTTCCATGTAATCAACAACAAGGTCATTAAAAGTATGAGAAGGTTGTTGGTCCTCTTCACTGATAACAATTTTCTCATGTAAAACAATGTCACTGTGAATGCAATCAGACTTCATTGCTTCCTCTGTTATCTCATGATTTAGTTTCAACAATTCAAAGGAAGAAAAACATAATGGAAGACAATTTTCATTTGCAAGTCCACTGCTTTCTTCATATTCAACATCATGCCTATAGGATTTCTGATTTGAAACATTATAAACATTTTTATTAAGCAATTCGAAAGATGCAAAACACAATGGAAAAGTTATTTCATCTAATTCAAAACTTTCTTCATTTTCTTCACTGTTGTCATATGCACATTTCAATTTCTTTGGATTGTTGAACATACTCATTTTCAGATTCATCTTCAACCAATGGCTGCAATTTTGAATTGACAATACCTCCTACATAACAAGTAACAGGATCATCAAACACATGAGAATATTGCTGCAATTTCTTGTCAGTTTATTCCAGTGAATTAGTGTGATTTGGCATCAACACGCATTCCTTTGCTTTAGTGATGATCTTAGAATTTTGTTTCAACAATTTAAATGAAGAAAAGCATAAAGGTAAAGAATTTCCTTCAGCTAGTTCAATACTTTATTCTTTGTAACTGTGATATGTAGGTTGATTTCTCTCATTACATTGCTGAAAAGGAACATTTTCTGATACAGAACATGCAGTTGGTTGTTATAGGAAGTCAACATCATAATCATCATCATCTTCATCATATATAGGAAAATCAACAACATCTGCAATGTCATCTAACCAGGAAAATCTTGGAACATCAACCTGCACTTCAACAAGCTGATTTGCAAATTCATCTTCTTGACTATCTACAAATGAATACATAAAAAAATCAGTTTCTTTCTCATGATGACAAAGATCGGGATGTAAATCAATTTCTTGTTTATGCACAATCTCATGTTCTTCAGCTTTCAACTTCTCATCCAAAATCTAAATTTGTAGCTCCTTGCATGCTTGAATATTGTCTTCCACTTTCTGAGCATTATTAAACATATGTTGCAAATACATAGACTTCCTCTCCATCAGAAGAAAAGATAATTCTGATTGAAAGGTTGTTATAATGGAGAATGGTAGCGACTTCAGGAGGTTGGACTTCTTTAGGCAGTTTATAATAAAGACTAGCAAACCTCCTATTGAAATTTGAGATGATTTCATCTTTCATTCTTCTCATGGAATAAAAATATGAAAGAAGTAGATTCCATGACTTTCTCTCACCTCCAAAATCTATGGAAAGCTTCCCTCAATTCATCCCATGAGATAATTGACTCAGGATGCAAATGTCTAAACCATGCTTTGGCGTCTCCTTCTAAGGACTAAGAAAAGACCCTCATAGACACATCATCATGTTCAATATCAAAAAGATCTATAAAATGCTCAAAGATTTGAATATGTTTTTCAACTGAACATCCATCGAGCTCTCCATTGAACCTAGGAAGGTAATTATAATGTTTCAGGGGAAAGTCATGAAGGATGGAAGGAAATTTAAGAGGATTGTATCTTTATTGAATCTTTGAGGGTACATGATTAAGAACAAAAGGTACAAGCTCAGCTTTGGTTTCATTAAGCTCACAAGAATGATCATGAACACCATATGGTTTAGAGGAAGGATATTGGTGAATATCGGATATACAAGGAGGTATACCTACAGTTTGCAATGGAGGATATACAAGGGTAGATCTCTAGGATTCATTTGAACGCAGTAAGTGAAGAAATATTCTTTTGAAAAACTCAGGAAAGGACAAGAAGATATTGATAAAATAGAAAAATACTTCTTGAACTAAACTTAAGCTCAAGTACCTTATTTTTCCATACTTCTCTTCCATATCTCTGTCAACAAGTCTCATTCTCCAGTGGAGTCTTTGAATTGCATTTGAAGCTTGATAGGAGTTTCCATGAAAACTTTAGCTATGGATTCTACTTCCAGTGGAATCACCTTCAACTAATTTTGTGATGTGTGGAGTTGCCAGAGCAAACATACAACCAATATGTGCCTAAGTGTTTGTTTCTCTCAGACCTTAGAACTGAAACGATTTCATTCTTCCCAGGGAAATTTTCATTCAATTCCGTCCCTGGCAATGGTGTCAGAATGTTAGCACTTTGTAAATCTGTTCGACTGATAAACAGACGAAGAAGGTAACTTTTTCAACCAACTTTGAAACCCGAAACTAGCCTTTCGGATCTGGAGAGGGGTCTCTTGGAAGGCACGGTCTCCACATAGGATATGGCTTTGGAAGCAGTGGCTAGATTTAACACCTGTGATATAATGGGTTCTGGTTATATTGGTGAAAGAAAGTAAGACTTGGGCTATGGAGATGATCTAAGGAAATGACAGCGACAAATGAATCGCTGACTCAACTTTAGAGGATAAGGCTAGGCAGGCAATAGTCTTCAGTGTAAAGCTATAATGTGTGGTGGGATAAAACACAGGAAGTAACTCGGAGCACCGTTGTGGGTGAATTTGGAGTTAACTTTAGAATAATTTTTTTTGTCTAAGTGGCGCGAACAAGGGGCATTGCACGGAGAATCCACAGGTTCGAAAATTCGTTCTAAAATAGACAGAAAAATATATGAATAAATATGAAAAGAAACACATACACAAAGAAAGAAACACAATACATCCGATCGCTACAACTAGAATCTTTTCATCAAGATACAAGACCTTTGCATTAAGTTTCGGTCAAAAACTCAAATTACATACAATAGTTGTCGTCTACCAATTTTGCCAACCAACCACTTTTACATGAAAATGATCCCCATATATAGAAAACTAATGTCACCCTTGGATTTTAGGGTCGAGATACTCTCTCCTAGAACCATGGATCTGATTTCTTTTAAAGAGAGCAATAACTTCAACGAATTTACTAAAAATAGGAAACCCGACTTTTCCAAATCATAATTGTAACTGAGATACTCTTTACAATCATTGATAATGATCAAAATTAGACCCTATGGTTGTGATAAGTCATCATTTTCACTGTTGGACACCCTGTCACCCCTGCACAACAAGTCTGCTATGCAACAATAACCTACAACAAAAAACGTAGTGGTTTGCGGAACAAACTGGGAAAATAGGCGTTAAATATGACATCATATCTCACTAATATGCACGACAACATCCCACTGCATGATAAAATCATCCTTTGCGTGACAACATCCCACTATGCGACAAAATCCACTACGCGAAAGCATCCTATGCGCTGCAGCATCGCATTGCACGACGAAATTCACTGCGTGATAACATCCTATGCACAACAACATCCATTGTGCGACGAAATCCACATCGCGGTGAAATCCACTGCATGACAGAAATCCACTGTGCGACAAAATCCACTACGCGATAGAATCCTTTGCGCGGTGAAGTGCTCTGCGTAGCATGTAGAAACTTTTGCAGCACGCAGTTGCAAATGGAAATGGAACAAATAAATGATAAGCTTCCTTTTGAAACTAACCCTTGGAGATGTTAGATGTTGCCAGTCATAAAAACAATATGGGTGATAACATGCATGACTTTGAAAATTGTTGACAAACCTATAACCTTAATTATGAAAATCATGGTGCTAACATGACCCACATTTGTTCGAAGAAGATATTGGCAGTATCTATAACTATGATGCTCTTCTTGCAGGTTGTGAGAATGGCCATCTTCAAAAACCGATCAACCACCACAAATATGTAATCATTGCCTTACTTGGTGGACAAAATTCCATACATGTAATCCATCGATATGGATTCCCAAGTCCTCTCGGGAGTAGAAAGAGGGGTGTATAATCCTTGCTTCTTGATGGTCGTCTTGTCAATGACACATGCAGTGCAAGTTTTGATATGCTTGCTAACGTCTCGTCGAAGTTTTGGCCAATAAAAATGTTTATGTAGAATGACCACAATTTTCTCCATGACAAAATGTCTTTCCATCCGACTGTAGCGAGCCTCCCAAATCAGCCTTGCACGCTCGCTTGCAGGAATACACAGGTGGCCCAGATGGCATAACATTCCATCCTGAATGTGAAAATTGGTGACATTCGTGCATGTACCCAAGAGCTGATAGGTGGTGGCGAATTCAGGATCTCGTTGATAAAGTTGGGGCCACTCAGATGCCTCATGCCCATAGGAATGGAGCACTATGATGAGTGTAGACATGAGAGGTCGATTGAGGTAGTTAGCGACATGATTTGTGCTCCTTGTCTTATACTTTATGTTGAGATGTAAATGTTGCAAGTATGAGGACCACTTTTGATGGAGGTTGTTCCGCAACTTCCCCTGTGTCTATATGAACTATAGAGGCTTGTGATAAGTGTGGATGATTGTCTCATTTTCCATAATGTAATGTTTCCATTGACGACAGGCTTGTATAATGGAATACATTTCCTTGTCATAGGTGGGGTATTTTTGGATGTTATATGAGAGCGTCTCACTATGGTATGCTACTAGATGATCATGTTGAGTGAGAATTGTGCCTACAACATAGTCAGATGCATCGGTCTCAATATTGAAAGGTTGTTACAAATCGGGTAAGGAGAGTACTGGAGCTGAGCACAAGCAATGCTTCAGATCATCAAATGCTCACTGTTGTGTGGTCCCCCATATGAAAATTTTCTTTCCACCTCCCTTGGTCACTTGGTTTAGGGCCTATGCAATATGGGAGAATCCCAACATGAACCTTTGGTAGAAGTTGGCAAGTCCCAAGAAGATCGGTTAGTGTGGTCGGGGCTGGCCAGTCATGGATGAATTGGATCTTAGTTGGATCCACATGTACCCCATGTTCATCAACAATGTAGCCTAAGTATTGGACCCTATTCATGCCAAAGGAGAATTTTTCCAAGTTGGCATATAGCTTTTGTTGCCATAGAGTGCTCAAAATCTATTGAATATGTTGCATGTGCTTCTCCCAAGTTCTGCTAAAGATGAGGATGTTATCTAGATATACCACCACAAAAGAGTTGGTGAAGGGTCTCAATACATCATCCATCAACCTCATGAAAGGTTTTGGTGCATTGGGAACCTAGTGGTAGCTAGACTTTAGGTTAATCTTTTTGAAGTACTTTTCCCCCTTGAGTTGGTCAATAAGGTCATCAATTCGTGGAATTGGGTACCAGTTCCTGACTGTGATTTTGTTTAATGCTATTTAATTAATGCATATCCACTAGGTCTCGTCTTTCTTTTGCACCAATACAATCGATCTTCTGCAAGGGGAGGAGTTGGGTCTGATGTGCCCCTTTTGAGGTAGGTCTTGGATCTGACGCTCGATTTCATCATTTTCCATCAATGAGCGATGATAGACTGGTCCATTAGGTAGAGGTGCACTAGGGGTTAGATCAATTAGATGCCTGAACTGGCAGTGTGTCAGTACCTCGATGGGTGAGGAGAAGACATCTCTATACTCTTCCAAAATCCCGTCCAGTTTCTTATGTTGCAAAGAGAGGCTCTGTGTATAGGTCACAGATGTGGCAGTGTCCTTCTGCTTACTGTGAGCATGGATCACAAAGAAGATGAACTTCTCAGTCTTTGAAATGACCTTACTTCATTTCTTAGCAGAGATTAAAGAAATAGCGGTAGGCGAAACTACCTCTGGTATCATGTACAATTGTCTACCCAAAGTAATAATAACACTGCGGGGTCTATACTCATACATAGTATGTCGCTTCCAAAAATATGGTTGTCCTAAAATAACATCACAAAATTCAAGGGGAGAAATATCACACACTACCTCGTCTTTGAAGGGCTTGATGTTGTAGGGAAGACAACATTTTTGGATAACGTGGAGATATCTTCCTTGGAGAATCCAACCAATGGTGTAGGGTTGCGAGTGTAGTGTCACCGAAAGGTCTAGTCGCTTGATGACCTATGCTGAGATCAAGTTCTTATGACTTCCGCTATCGACAATGAAATGAAGCGAATCCCGCTTTACCGACATCTGTGAGTGAAAGAGGCATTCCCCTTCCTCTGGTTCTTATATTTTTCTTGGATGGAATTTGGTGGTAGAGACAGTGGTGCTGGGTTCAATGTCGATAATCCACTTCCCTCCTTCTGGATTTGATTTGGAGTCGAAATCTACCTCCGACTCAGAAACTTTCAGCTTGGCCACTAGTGACTGCTTGGAGAGAAATTCTTCGGTGTTGTGCCAAGGGATTTTATGGTATTTTTTATCCCCATTTTGTGAATAACTAAGGAGATGATGTCTCAAGGCCCTCAGGTTTCATATATGGAGTGTTAATAGATTACATGACCAACAATACCCTTTGTACAGATGGAAAACCCACTCACCACCACAAATGGTCACAGGTTTACAAATGGCATCCACCACACTAGTTGGCTTCCGAAAGGCAGTGGTCCTTAATCCATGAGGTACAAGTCAATATTATGGTGATCATCATTTCAATAGCTAATCCATTTGATTATGTTGTATCTTAGATTTCTCTATATTTCATGATATGTGCTTGGACATTATGCCTTTTTCCCTGCTTCACCTTGGTGGTTGACATTGTGCCCTAGTAAGTGGTCTTATTTGGGAATGCGTTTTCTACTGGGAAATCCCTTAATAAGCCATCGTACCATTCCCGACCATACTTACCATTTTCCATCATTATTCCCCTTTGTTTCCTTATCTCTTGGGATTTTAGGGTGTATTGACCCAAGAAGGGGTTGTCCCTCATTTTATGGGAAGAAGGGTCTAAAGGCCCAGAGGGGTTGGTATTGGCTAAAAGATAAAATCCATATATGAACCTTCCATATGCTTCACCTAGGGATCACCCAAGAAAGAAATAAAATGCTTATCTTTGAACAAAAGGGGACCCATGATATAACAAAGAAATGCCTGAAACGTAGATTGAAGGATAGGAGGTCTCATCACGTTCCTACCTATCACATCCATGTGTATTTAGTGGTATGAAATTGTCATTATCTGGTCACCAAACCAGGGCAGTGACTCTCAATTGCATAGATGACAGAAAGTGGGTCTCATCACAAGCCAACCTTCTCATTTCTATTAGGCATTTGTGGGTGACATTGCCACCATCTGATCACCATACCAGGGCAGTGACCTTCAACCTCTTCTTGTGCTAAAGAAAATATAAAGAAAGAAAGATAAAAGGAAAATGATGGGCTTGGAAAAAGTGCATTGCGGACGAAGGTACCACACACCCTCTAAAAAGACACCCATGAATGAGACACTATGACCCCTAGTATGTCATGAGCCTTATGCCCATTGAGTCTTGACCCCATCCACCTCATACACTTTACATGGATTAGAGAGGGACCTCTTGGAGGTTCTCCTTGACCTAGGGCAAGATCTACCTAATAGGACACCTTGTCAACCCTCCCATACTTAAGCTTGACAAGTCACATAGTGTCTTTGAGTTGTTAATTGTTTGATATAGTAATATTTGATGCACATGCTTAGTTGGATTATTTATTGATTGGATCCACTTATCATGATTTTATGGCTTGAGATCCTTGGAGGGCGTGTTCATTTGTCTTTGCAAGACCTAGTTGGTGGATAGTTTTGGGAGAACGAGCCTATCTTGGGCTTCCATGGGGCTACAAGCCCACAGGTTGGATGCCAGGGGCCTGCATGTTGGATGAGAGAGAGCTGACTTGGACGACCTTGATGATGACTTGGATGACCTAGCCCACCCATTGCTTGCCAAATGATTTTCCCAGGAGGGGAAAAACGTCCCACTTTTGAGCATGACATCATGATATTAGGGGCTAGGGCTTGGTGGTGAGGTGCCACTCATTTGCACTTGAAAGTTTTGAGGAGAAGAGGGTTTTCACTGTGATGAGATCACTTGGATGCTTGGCACATGGCCTTAGGAGGCCCTTCTATGCTTATCCAACACCAACAACCTCGTCAAAGTGGAAAAAAATCTCGTAAAGGGGTGATGTCATCCTAGATTAGGGTTTAATTTGTGCAAAATATGAAATTTTAAGTGAATTTTTTAATATTATTGTGTTAAGGGGGAAAGATTAGGGTTTTTGACCCCTAATCTTGAGTTTTACTCCTTATTTGTCGACAAGTCGTGTTGCCTAATTTTTGTATAAATAGAGATCATAAGATCTCATTTTGAATCATAACTCTCCTCTTGTGAGAGGCTTTGGTCTGAAATTTTCAACCTCCTTATCTCTTTTAGATCTTGTGCACTTGTGTATGGCTATGGTTGTGAATGGTTAATGGAAAAAGTGATGCACTAGCCTTGGAAGGTTATTCTCTAGCTCTTATGGTGGATTGTCTTAACATCTCTCTTGATCTTGGTATGGTTGTTTTACTCTCTTGCTATCATTTTATTCAAGTCAAGTATTTTTTATGCTAGGATCTAGGTGGGAAGTATAAGGGCATACACCCCCACCATAGTCTTTAGAATTTTATTGCTTCATCTTATTGATTAAGAGTTTGCTAAGGGAAGTATAAGGGCATACACCGTCTTAGCTTAAACCCTAGCTTAGATAAAATTTCCTTGGGAAGTAAAAGGGCTTACACCCCCAAGGAGGTAGCTTCTCTAAGCTCCTTGTGACTCCATTAACCCAATAGTAAAGACACTAGTCATTAATTTGTTGTAATGGAGAAATACAATATTGCATTGGGAAACATGAATTTCGGTCGTTTTTACTTCTTGCAAAGTGGATTGTTTTCCTTGTGCCTTGGGCACCTCACAGCCACTAGGGCATCCTCATATAAGGACTAATTATTGATTTTGTTACAAATTTTCATCTTCAGCCATTAGGAATGCAAAAAACCTAACATACTTGCTCTAATAACTCTCTTATCAACCATTGGTTTTTTCTCAAAGTTTGCACATTTACTCTCCTTGTCCTAGGGCACTTTTTGTCAAAGTTTGAGGAGATTCTAGTGAATGATTTTATTTCAGTAATACATTGAATGTTACAGACATAAGTCTGATATCATTTGCTGTGGACAACTATTTACAACAGCCTTATCTTTGTGCTAAGAATTTTGGTTCTTCATCTTGAGTTTAACTAGTCAATTGTTAGTCTTTCTCTTGCATTTTCTACTTGATCTTGAGCAGATATTGAGCAGATTATAATATATTTGTATTGCTGATATATACTGTCATCTATTGTTTCAAATTAGGGACATCAATCTTAACTTTCTGATCCAACTAACATATACTGTTGCAAGGTGTGTTTTCTTGTGTCTTGGGCAGGTACAATCATCCGAAAAAGAACTATACTTGTGGGCCAACCTTTACTTGACTTACAAGGCATTTCTCCCTACCCTTCATTCCATTTAGAATTGACCTATAGAGGCTTCACTTCCATCTATCTCCATCTCCATATCAATTCCCCTTGGGTCACTGAGATCGCCTCCCTAGAGTGACCTAGTCACCCTTGAAGTGTGGGACCTACATCGAGGTGACATTGGGTGTAGGATTCCCAAAGTTGTTGCACTTGTTCCTTGGTTGGGTCAGGATTTTCCCAACCTACAACTTGTGTCATAACAATATTCACACCACTTTCATGTGTCCTCTTCGACTTCTCATTACCCTTCTTAGGTTGCAGTGTGGAATGGTTGTCCTGAGAGTGGTCATATTTTCTTTGTCCCTTGTGTTGTGGGTTGGGGCCGCCTTTTCCCTACTTCGGCTCTGAGGAGTTTGTAGATCGAAAATCCTGGATCTTATTCTTAAATTTATGCTCGATCTTGACAACATATCTATAAGCCACACCCAATGATTTAATGTATGAAAAATCCATTTTAGTTTGAATGTATCTATGTAGACAACCGCAGTATTTGAGCACCAGATGTATTTCAGAGTCTTTGATACCCAATTTGGTGCGCATGGTATGGAAAATATTGGTGAAATATGGGATTGTCCGGTCCCTTTCCTGACGCAATGTGATCCATCTTATGTATCATTCCTTGTAGCTTCCAACAGGGTAGTATTATTCTTTAATGGCATCCTTGAAGCAATCCCATGTAGGGGCGACCACAAATATTTCATATTCCTCTATGGCTCTTTGCTCAGAGTAAGTATCCCACTAGTCCTTAACATGGGGGATGACCTTGAGGAGTGAAAAAGTAATCTTTTCCCTGTCAAAAAAATTGTGGACCAAAAAATATGCTTCGAGCAGATTCAACCATTTATCTACAACATTCACATCTTCCTTCAAATAATGGAATATCAAAATTTACTTGTACCTTGAAGGGGGTTTCATGGTCGTTGCTTGATGAAGATGCTTCTCCTGTGAGCAAACATTGAAGGATTTGTGAAAAGTTATCCATCTTTTCGTTCCTTTGTCGCATAAGGGATTCCTTGAGAAACCGTTTAAAAGGATCTCTTGCTCCATCATATCTCTTCTCGTCTCCCATGAGTTGTTGTTGGGCTCTGTGTGTTCGATATTACAAAGGATCGACTGGTTTGAGTCCCAACTTCTTTTATCCAGATCTTGTTGGCGACATGCACAAAGAAAAATAAATGAAGAGAAGACCGCTCTGATACCACTGATACGGATTTATGAGCAAATCGAAATGAATAATAGACTGAATATAATAACATAGAGATACAAAGAACAACAACATATATCTAGTGAACGATAACTTCTATTGAATAAATAAAATATGATGAAACTGTAAAACTATAGAACTGAAAACAACTTGCTTGAATTATGGTAGCTATCTCTGAGAAGAGATGTGGCTGCTACGCATATGCATCTACGTAGAATGATTGCAATGAGGCTCCAAAGGCCTTTTTAACATTACTCATGGATTCCAAAACCCTATACATACAAAACCCTAACCCTAGGAGATGAAACACCAAAAGTTATGTGGGACCTCATGGGTAAGTTGGTACCTCAACTTCCTAGGGTTGTAACTTTTGCATGTGACCTCTATTTTAGGCGCGTGATAGACCGTTGAAAATGTATTTTTGAGAAATACACATTATGCCATCAAAATTTGACTATGTCTATTGTTTGACTGTGGCAAGCCAAAAAAACATTGTTAAGGACCCCAAAACAACCTTGGAAGTACAAAAAGATGTACTGACATGCAGACTTCCAAAATAAGCCATTTGGATTAGGTGGGTGGTCACCAATCTCCACCTGGAAGCTGTGTAGGGCTTCAAACAACCCCATAAGGGTATAACCCACAATTGCAAATAATTACAAAAGAACGCGTTGAACTAAAAATTTTCAAGTTGAGCCAGTTGGAATAAGTGGGTGGCCACCAATATCCACCTG
>ML803325.1:52353-74126 GCA_009831015.1 Picea engelmannii | reverse complement strand
GGACATTGAAACAGATTTGGTCTCCTACTATGTTGATCTTCTCATGGAGGAGAACTGTTCCAGAGGCAATGGCATCCACAAGGTCACCTCCCACATCCCCAGCATAATCACCGATCAACACAACACTTCCCTCATGCATCCAATCACTCTTCAAGAGGTGAAATTTGTTGTCATGCAAATGAAGGAAATATTGGCCCGGATGGTTTCACTATCAACTTCTTCCATGCATGTTGGGATATACTGAAGTTGGACGTTCTTGACATTGTGGAGGAATCGCATAATCATCAGTGGGTCCTCCCAACCTTGAAGGCCACCTTCCTCACGCTGATCCCCAAAGAGGAAAATGTGGTCATCCCAAGTAAGTATCAACCCATAACACTCTACAATGTTATCTACAAAATCATCACTAAAGTCATAGCCAATAAGTTAAAGCCTCTTCTTCCCTTTCTTATCTCTCCTAAGAAAATAGGCTATGTTGAGGGTAGGAAGATTCTAGATGGAATCATTCTTTCCCATGAGGTCATTCATTCCCTAAAATCCACCAAGACTCTAGGTATGCTTCTCAAACTAGGCCTATCCAAAGCCTATGATCACCTTAGCTGGGAGTTCATTGAGAATACCCTCCTGGCCTTTGGCTTTATTCATGATTGGATATGTTGGATCCTCTCTCTCCTCTCTTCTACCTTTTTTTCGGTTCTTTTCAATGGCTCTCCCTCCCCTACCTTCCTCCCCTCCCATGGAATCCGTCATGGATATTCCCTTTCCCCCTTTCTCTTTATCCTCATGGTTGAAGGCTTAAGTTGAATGTTAACAAATGCCACCTTAAATGGCAGTCTTAAAGGCATAAAGCTACACAACATTCAACCTCTTACACACCAACAATTTGTGGATGAAAACCTCCTACTAGCCTACCCCTCCATCCAAGAAGCTCGCACCCTTAAACACCTTCTTGACACATTCTCGGAGGCCTAAGGCACCACTATAAACTTGGACAAATATCTGATTTTCTTATTCAACACGCCCTCTCTCACTCAAAGAACCATTTCCAGAACCTTGGGCTTTTCTACCTCTCTCTCCCCTCCAAATACCTCGGAAATATGCTAATCGCCTCAGCCGTTAAGCACTCCAGTTGGAAGGAAATTCTAGACAAACTCACTCAACAAATCTCCTCTCGAACTTACAAAACTCTTAATCTAGTAGAGCAACCTGTTCTCCTAAAATCTACCCTGCAAACAATGTCATTGTATCTCTTCTTTATTCTCACTATCCCCAAATGGGTTCTCAACTCCATTCTAGAATTACAACACACTTTTCTCTGGAGTGGGGAAAACAACACCCACAAATGGGCTCTGGTCAAATGGGACACCCTCTTCTTACTGAAGAATATGGGTGGTCACAGCCTCAGGGACCCTACAAAAAGAAACAAAAATATCAGTGCTAAAACATGTTGGAGTTGGATATCCAACACATCCACCCCTTGGGTGCAACTCTGGCACAACAAATATGCCCCAAATTGAGACCCTAACAACCTTATCCACTTCACCCCTACCACTCAAGGCTCTCTCATTTGGAACTCGGTGAAATGCCAATGCCACCTCATCCAACAACACAGTTTTTGGGAAATAAAAAATGGGGCCTATTATCAGACAAATCAATAAGTGTTGACACAAACTAATCTCCCTAACTTCATTAAGAAATTAGAACAAAACATAGCATAATACAAGATTCTCCTTAGATTTCATTGTAATGTAAACTAGTTCAATGAGGGACAAATGACATACCGTTTAAACGTCGTTTGATCCTTGCTAGTATTGTCCTTGCTCCATATTTAGATTTGTGTCATGTTGAGCCTATTAAGAAGCACAAACCAACAAAGAGAGAGAACTACAATATATATATTCCAATGAAACCTATGCATAAGATCAAGGAATTATACACTAAAAAAGGAGACACTTTTATAGGAAAGAAATGTATCGGTGCATTATATTGATGAAAGTGGAGAACACAACTTATTCCTTGATGTTGCAAGGTCCCTTCCAAGGTCCCTTTTCTTCAACACACACACCTTTTATCCAATGCTTTTGATGAAGAGTATTCACAACTTGACTTGGAAAGCTAAAGCAAAGCTATCACAAGTACAATCTTCAACAGAATTCTTCATGCATAAGCCAACCTAAATTTTCCCATGAGAGATCCATATTTTTATAGAGTGAATAGGGATGGATGAAGAGATTAGGATAATCCCACTAAATCAGAGAAGTGAGTGAGATCCAAACCAATCAGAGGCCACCTCATCTTTATGAAGATTCCATTCTAGAACCTTTGAGAATTTCACCTTTTTCCTTTGCTTGAGCATCGTCACACCCTAAACACAAGCAGCCTATGACAACGTCCTAGTCCACTTTGGTGGAGCATGCGATGATCAGGGATCATCGAACCCTTATCATTTGGCAAGGTGCGACGATCTTCTTTGTTAGGGTTTTTAAGAAAGGAGAGATGATTATGTTTCCCAGGGAGAAAGTATTATTTCTTCAGTAGCTTCAGGGAATAGAGGAGTAATCAATACACATATCATTGGTGATCATGGGGGTGACCAAAATAATGTTTAACAGAATGCCCCCCAAAGTATGAAGTTGGAACATGTGACAACTGAAATACTTTGTCGAATGTGTGTGTCGAGAACAAGGAGCACATCAATCGAAAACCTGGAAACAATCGAGCATATGCATAATAATATACCATTTATTGAGGTATGCATTCCCATACTCAAACTACAAGTGACTCTAAGCATAAGTGTCAAGTGAGCCATGGCCACCAATCATACATTGTGGATCCATGTCATCATGATTCAACATAGCCGTGAGAAATACACTGTGGATCTATGCTATAATGACTCAAATTTGAACATAGCCACAAGAAATACATGGTGGATCTATGTGTCAATACAAACTTATGATTACTCCATCACAACCTAGATCTATGTGACAGTATCCAAGGTCTCCATGTCCATTGTCTTGAAGTACGAATCTATCCATGTGATTACAAGTGTCAAAGTCGAACATGGTAGAAACCACTTGATTACCAGTCATTAATGGATATCGTTAACAAGTGTGATGGAAATCACCATTTATGTCAATGACCCCCAAGGTACTCTAGTACAATCCAACGAATGTAAATTAATGAGATGAAGTGAAACACTCGATGGAATTTTCCAATCAGGGGCCAATGATGTGAACCCACTGTCAAAAACAAGGAAACCTGCCATTAAGGCATGCAGGTTCCAAGGTACGAAATGATTTCTAAGTATAATTCTCGGATAATGAGTTGAAGTCGACAAGAAAATACTCGTCACGGGAGAGCCTTAATGTATCCCCCATCAGTGACATGAAATATGTAGCAGATTTGAAGTGGATCAGAGTATAAATTGATTCAGAACTGACTCAGGGAAGGCCGACATGGTAAGAGTTTGAGGACTACAGATGGCCGACTCTATAGAAGGTTTGTTTAGGTTGAACTTCTCTTGAACATATGAATGACAAAAAAATTGTCTTGGTAGCATTGACTCAAGGAGGACCCAAAATATAGACTTGTGGATGATCAAACGAGAGATAAATGGATTTCCCAAACCAGATACAATAATGAAGAGGGGTGTCATGTTCAAGAGCGACCTACTATCACTAACACAAATAAAAATATACATTTATTTCCCAATTTCCCCCCACCATTTCCGGTGAGTACTTCTTTATTTTTACGCAAGATTGAGGAGGATAACATATAATTGAAATGTAAGCTCATCCTTCAGATGATTCCCTCAGAGTATGTTTAGCGAACCCTAGGAAGGAATGGTTCGGTCCCATATGGGCCTTTCGATGCTTGTTTTACGAGTCCAAAGAAAGTAAACTCAGGGGTTTTTCATGTTTAGAGAGTTTGAAAAACACTTAAAGAAAACTCCAAAATGTCATTTTTCGTAAATTAGTCTGACAAGATCGAAAAAGAGATAATCTATCGCTCATAAGACGTTTTCTTCAAATAATTTTATGAGCGTGAAAATAACAAGGTCGCTCGGCTATCTTTTCATGTTTAGGTAGTTTGAAAAGAGATAAAAGGGGACTCGAGAGGGTTCATTTTTCGTATTGATGTTACGAGTCCGAAAAAGCGATAAAATTTGACTCGATTACATTCTCATAGTTTTATGAGTGTGAGAAAGAATAAATACCATGCTCGACGTTTTTTACTGAAAAACCTAAAAGCATATATACATCATATGAGTTTGCAAAAATATGTAAAAACGACCAAAAGGGGGTGATCCATATAAAAAATTCCAGTCGCCAGACCTCTATCCTGCAAGATTGACACTTTGAAAAGTTCTTTAGGTTTTTAACATAGGTGCAAAATATTTAAAAATAATTTAATTTTAAGTTAAAATGGTAAAAATAAGTTAAATAGGTTAAAACAAGTTCATTTTACCATTTCATTTGTATTTTCACCAAACTAGTGCCAAAACCCCTCATTTTCCTCCTCTTCAAGTGGCGATTGTGGAGCTCACTGTGGAAAATTTCTCGAGTTGTTTCCGTGAGGTAGGTGGTCTTCCTCCCCTCTCTCTTTCTATAGCATGTTTTTTCAATTTTAATGGTTAATTTTTGAGTTTATGGGCAAATTTCCAAGGGATAGAGTGCCTCTAGATTGTAGCAAGCTCTCCATATCGCAAACTGCGATGATCTAGAATCATCGCAGGGGGTTCATTGTTGGGGTGCAAAGATCCAACACTGTGGTAAACTTGTCCCATGCGACAATCACAACTCAAATAATAAAAAGAGAGAAAGAACTAGGGAAACCCCCAATTTTGGATTTTTGATGAACTAATTCATCTTTAAGTGTTGTTTGGCATGTTTTCCATAGTTCATCATGCTCGGATGGAAGGAAAGAGAGAATGAAGAGGAATATCATATTGCTAGGAATGATCGCACCACCATGATGGCACTATGAGGGTACAACTTGCTTAAGTTTTTCAAAGTGCAGGGCATGAGAGCCAAATTGGTTATATTGGAGCATTTATTGTGAATGTGGGGCGTAAACAAACAAGCCTTTCCTGTCAAGGTTCATACACTCACTCTAGAAATTGATGACATCTATGTCTTGACTATATTATCTCATCGTGCATCTCGGGTGTCACTATCGGGAAGCAGAGAAGGAGGTGAACCAATGGATTATTATGTAGCACATCATTGTGAAGATGGTACAAAGAAACATAGTGGCAAAGTTGCCATAAAGGATGTTGAGGATTTGTCATTGAGGACCATTCTCTATACTATTACTCGTGTGGAAGGGAGTGTAGCTCCACACATGGATTTTCAAATCCATTTCCAGTATTCTATCGAGTTCATGGATCCACGAGTCATCAATTGGTGTGAGGGCCTCCTCAAAAATATGAAGAAAATAACAAAGTGAAAGACTGGTCGATTGAAACAATTCGGATATGGATCAATTTTGGTATCCTTTTTCCTTGAGAGGGTCCTAGTTTTGTGCCTACAACATGTGGATTGGGGTGTAACCACTCCATAGGATCCTCAAATGAAGAGGTGGGTAGACTTGATGACACGCCATGGTGGTGTTGTAACCGTTACATATGGTCCTTTATTCTTCCAGTGGCTGAGAGATCAACTCGTCATGATCGAGGATTATGGATATGTTGGGATGGATTTACATGGTGGTCCCGACTTGGCACTACCCGAGGGTTCACCATGGGGAGAGATAGGTAAAAAGGAATTTTTCATTATATGTTGTTTTTGGTATTTCAATTATGAAATTTTTATGTTGTGCATCCGAGACTAATCAAGAGCGCTAAAAAATGCAGATGTGGCACCTTTCAGGCCTCTAGGATCATCTCCAATCCATAGGCATGGAGATATAGGCACAGTGGTAGGTCGAGGATTAGCAGTTGAGGATCTCAAGGATATCAAACACAACCTCGAGGGTTGACTATGGATATCCCAAACATCACTGTGGATGTGTTACCTCGACGTTACCAACGCCATATTGTTGGTGTTTCAACATCCATTGGTTGACTGCTCCGTCGTGTAGCATGAGCAATGGTTTGTTATCACGATCAGAATCCATGATGCATATGTATATGAAGCTATGTGATTCAACATTTTGGTCTCAGGACACACTTTTTGTAACTTTTGACGTTATAATACAAAACTTCTACTAGCTTACTTATCTTCATATGTGTGTTTGGATTTATAAATGGTCCAAATGTCTATCTAAAACATAATTGGCTAATGGATCTGTTGATTTGTTTAGATATCAAGGAATATGTTGATATTCAATGTAATCAAAATTTATTTCCAAGAGATAAATTCTTAGGTATACCCATAATAGTGTAGGACTTCGGATGGAATAGACGTTGTTTAATTTCAGCACCGCAAGTTAAGAATAAAGACATACAATTATATGATGGATGCAAAATGAAATGGTGTCAGTTAATAACTCAATAACCACATTGTATTTTGCAATATTATTAGTTGAACGACCAAGGAAAATACCATGTAGACTGATCAACTCGTTCGTAGGTGTATAGATTACCCATGCAGCATGGTATCCCCTAGCTTAGGGATAACTAAGGAGATTATGTCTCGAGGCCCACATGTCCTAGAAATGGAGTACCAAGAGCCATATTGACTTCAGCTTGGCCCTGGATGGCCCATCTTCCTTCTTCAGCGCCTCCACCTTGTCAGCAATAGCAACATCCATCCCATAGGCCTGGTCCTTCAGCAACAGTGGGTCTTGCTCCATGTGGTAATGATTTTGGGTATTATGGTATGTGTCACTCTGATTCTCAAAACATTTGAATATGTGCATTTAATTATTTTTACTTATGACATGTGCTTGGACCTTATGTCTTTCCACTTGTCCACACCTAGGGGAATGACAAGATTGTCTAGCAAGTTGGTTCCCATAGGGTTTTATTTGCCACTGTGTGGGTTCATGAAAGGTCATCATCCATTCCCACCATACTTATCACTTTTCATCTTTTTTCCTCTCATCCATCCCCTACATTGGTTCGAGCTTTGGGTTTGCCAAGCTAGAAAAGGGTTGTACCATACCTTGTGGGAAGAAGGGGATAAAGGACCAAAGGGTAAAAGTAGCTGGAAAAAGATAAAAGCAAAAATAACAAAACCTTTAGATGCTTTTCCCAGGGATCCCTGAGAAAGAAATTAAAGGCTTCTTAGTAAGAAACAAAGGGACCCATAAAATGATAAAATCAAGACCTAGTTGGAGGATAGGGGGTCTGATCATGAGCCAGCCTATTAGGTCCATGGGGATGTAGCAGTATGACACGACCATTCATTTGGTCACCACGCCAGGGTAGTGGATCTTGGTGGCATAGCCAAGAGAAAAGGGGTCTCATCACGAACCAACCTTCTCATCTCCATGAAATGCTTGTGGGTAACATTGTCACCATTGGTCACCACACCAGGGCAGTGTCCCCTAACTAGTCTCTTGAAAAGAAAAAGAAATAGGATAAAAGATAATAGACATTGAATGGGCTTGGAAACATTTTCATCCATGACAAGGTACAACTCACCCTCTTCAGAGGCACCCACAGGTAATCCATACATTCCCCTGTCACCACTGCACCCATTTCTCAAACATCCCTCATCACCTCATCCACTTACATCGCCTGGATTTGTCTTCACCTGGAAAAAAATCTAATGATAATTATCCCAATAGGACCTCCTGATGTCCTCTCCAAACTTGGCTTGTAGAGTAGCATAACGTCTTTGAGAACTTATCTGGGAAAGGGGAGTTTTATGCTCATGTTTAACTAACTTGATTGATAGATGTGATTGACATTTCTATGATCCCTATGACTTATGAGCCCATGGAGGTTGTACTTGTTTTTTTTGCAGGGCCACACTCGACGGATATGCACACATGGGGATATGATTAGTTTGAACCTCCATAGGGATGAAATCCCACCAGATGGATGTTGAGACCCTAGCCAGGGGAAGAGACATGATAGAGGCTTGCACCAGAGAGAGAGGAGGATATTCCACCAGAGATAGCCTAGCAGGCCTGGAACCAGGGGTTTCTATCCCTCCTACTAGGATGTTGGCCTTGAAAGGTCCATGACATCACCTCTGTGACCCTTGACGTCACCAATGTTTGATGGACACTTTGGAGGAATTTATGTGCCAAGTGGCACGTGTGGTTTGATCCAGAGGCCTTGGGAGGCCTAACGTTTTTCTCTTGGAGGCCAACATTTCACTAGAGAGGCCTAATGTCACCCTAAAGGGGCATGAAGTCACCTATTCTGCTTGATTTAGGGTTTAAATTGACATTTTTATGTAAAAAATGGATATTACATGTAAACTGGCCATGTCGGCCTTTTTTACTTAAGTCAAGTCATTGTAACTGTATAAATAAGGGGAAAATTACTCTTATTTTTCATCATCTTTCACTCACACTTAAGTGAGGTTTGAAATTTGCGCCCTAATTAGGGTTTATTGGTTGAAATTTAGTGCGCATTTCTTGAAGGAGGCTATTTTTGGTGTGTTCTAGCATTTTTCTTGATGGAAGTGTTCAACTAGGCCTATTGCTAGATGATTCTTGGTGAATGTAAGTAATTTTTCTGCAATTCTTCTTCATTGAATGGTTATGGTGTATTTATCTTGCATTTATTCTAAGATTATGAAATTTCAAGCTTAAAACCCTAGGAGGCTAAAGCACATGTTATTGTTCTTGCCTTAATAACTTTCACCTACTAGATTATGCTAGAAAACCTATTTTCTTGAAGCTTTGTGCTAAGGGCCTTTCCATTGCAACAACCTAGAATCTTTTTCTTCATCTAGTCGTCATCTACTTCATCTTTGAACTAAATAAGGAGGAAAATCGCTATGGCCTAGGGTTACCTACTTCCTAGTGGCCATTTCCCCCCTAAGGTCTAGTGATTGAAGCCTTGGGATATCAACACTTCAATCATTAACCTTATTGTCTCTATCTCTCTTATTATGAATTTTTTCCTTCAAGATTGTTGTTGCTAAAAGAGACTCTGTTTACCCTAAAAAGCACGGATCTAAGCCTTGCACTTGAGTGATTGATAAAAAATACTCTCAAAACCTTTACGTTAAGCTCTCTACTAACTCTTCCTAACCCTATAATAGACTAATCTACTAATCTTCTTGTTGTTGTTAAAAAATTAATCTACAACCATCTATTGTAGCATTAAAAGTACCTAAAAGCAATTGTAAAGATGATTTATACACTGCCTAATTTTCTTTTGACAAATGCTAGTACTTTGGTATTAATGAGTGATTATTTTGGGTCATTTTGAAGCTCTTTCAAGGCATTTATTGTGAAGAAATCATCTCAAAAACATTGTTGTTATAAAATTTTGTTTTCTTCATCATATATCAACTATTGCTTTTATTGATAAATTCCATGGTTTTATGAAGTACTAACAACAAATTGTGCTTGCAAAATATATATTTTCTTGTTGTTTTGTTTTGGGCAGGTACATATGAATACTTCATTACTTCATTGGTTAAAAATATGGGACTTTATGATCAGTGTGACTTGTGAGAGGGGATACTTTATAGACACTTTAACCTTTTCCTTCTCAAACCCTCAGATCACCAGGGACGTCTCCCCTGGGCCATCAACCCTAAATAGAAAGAGGTATCTTGTTGAGGTGGCAGTGATATGATAACCTCATGTTACGCCAATTTTCCTTCCCCTAACCTTTTTCTTTGGAATAAGTACAAATTGAGCGATAACGTTTTGGCACCTTTTCCAAGGAACATTGAGTCGATTCTCCTTAAGACGACACTTCTTGGTAATCCTTTCCTCAAAAACCTTTACTTTACAATGCTTACTTGGCGACTCCACTGAGGGTGATCCTCTCATCCCTTTGATAGTTTCAAGAAAACTATCTGGCGACTCCACAAATCTTAGGGAGGTACACCAACCCTCCCCGATCCTTTAGAAGAAAGCCTCCCCGAAACTTTCTTGTAGTAAAATCATTTTTTGGAGGAAATCTTCCCTTAAACAAAATGTCTAGCCTGGGAATTCAGACGGTCATTTCAAACCAAGACAATAACCAAAGACAATGGTCATCCAAGCTTTACAAACCGCTATACATGATAGTTATACTGGGCTACCCTAGGAAAATGCCCCCTAAGTATGAAAAGTGGTTGCCCAAATTCACTAGAAATGATGTTGTCATTGTCGAAGATCACATGAGCAATTTTTGTTCCTTCTTCCAACTTCATATCATCAGTGATGATGTTGAATATTTAGCTATGAAAGTGTTCTATGCTACCCTCCATGATGGCACTAAATGTCGGTACAATGGTCTCCCTGATGCTAGTATTAAAACCATGGATATGTTAGAGGAAATATTCCTCAAACGATAGAGTGTCAAGGAAGACCGCAACATGATGTTTATAAGGTTGAATAACCTCGTAAAAAAAGAGAATTAAACCGTTAAAGAGTTCCATGACAAGTTTGAAACCTTGATGCAAAAGATCCCATTGATTCGTCATCCTTCTGACAGTTTCCTTCTTTTCCTTTATACCAAATCCTTTACAGGTCAACTAGCGTATCTCCTCAGAGATAAAAACCCTCAAACAATCCAAGAAGCCCAAGAGTTAGCTACAAGGATTGAGGACAACCTTTCATCATCTAGAGTCGAGCCTTTCTCATCCCCAAGAGTCAGAATGGACACTAAACCTAAGATAGTCCACAATTTTGAACCTACCTCAGACATTAGTGCTAGCTTGGAAAAGTTACAACTTACTGTAGATGGCATGATAAAAACCCAAGAGCTAATGATGAATAGGATTGTCAACCTAGAAAGGACTTAGCAACAATCCCTTAGGGTTCCTTACAAGGGTCAGTTCAAAAAGGGGAACCAAGTTTTCAAACCAAAGAATGATCAAGAGGTTCCAAATGCTTTAGCCCCTGCAAACATAGAAGATGAAAACCCTTGGTGCCTGCAATGCAGTGAGTCACACTGGGAGCATGAGTGTCCTTTCAATAATGGAAACCATGACCAAGTGAACATAGTGGACCATACCATCGAGGGTCCTCAAATTTGCCTTAATATTACTCCTGAGGAACATCAAGAAGGCATAAAACAAGAATCCAGGAAGGCTAGGATGGAGGTGATAAACAACCTTGACCAAGAATCAAGATAAAAGTTGAAGAAACAATAATTGCAAGTGAATACTATACAAAAGAGAATGAACTAAACTCTCTCTACTAGTCTCATGGCATCACAAACAAGACCACCACCCATGAACATAGTCCTTCCTAAGAATCCTCCCAAGACCGACAAAGTGGACTTAAATTTTGACTTTGAAGGGGCATTAGCCAAAATGCATGTGACCATCCCCTTGAGAGAAGTCATCAAGGTAACATCTGTCAAAGAAAGGTTTGAATTTTGTTTCAAAGGATTAGATGGACCAATGGACCCTCCTATTATGCTACAAGTCGATCACTTTAGGGTTTAGTATGATGGACATCCACCTTTCTTCATGACCTTATTGATCAATAACAAACGCATTAACAACTGTATGCTACATTCAGGAGCAGGTGCTAACATGATGTCTTTGAAGGTCATGGAACAATTGCGCCTAAAAGTCACACAGCCTTACAGGAATGTGTGTAGATTTGAGTCCAAAGACATACCCACGCATGGGGTAGTTGAGAACTTAGAAGTTTTCCTTGGAATATACCCTGAGAGAGAGATCCATATGGACATCGTAGTGGTGGATGTCCCAAATGTGTGGGGAACACTATTGTCCAGGAAATTTGTTGCGATGTTGGGAGGCATCCTAGAGATGGCTCTCACTTATATCAATGTGCCTATGAACGATGGAACAATAAGCCACCTCTCAAATGTGCCAATGACCAAAATCCATGTGAAATAAATTAGCGATGACATTGAAGCTAATGAAACACATGAGTCGATCAAAGAGAGTCTTCCTTAATTTTCTCCTGATGACATGCCTTTTGCTACAAAAGAAGACTTTGATCAAATACAATGGCCAAAGAAGGAGTATTATCATCAACTCTTGAACAAATATAAAGACAAAGAAGTTGGGGCTGTCAAATTATTAAACAAAGGAGAAGATAACATATTTATCCTATCATCCCAACAAGAAGTTTTCACAGCAGATTCCCACCCTCCTCCCTCGAGACATTACACCAGGGTTGTATAAGAAATGAAAAAGTTCAAAAACAAGGATTTCAAAGAGGGAGACATAGTCTAGATATGGGACATAAATAAGGGAGAGCCTACTAATGTCAAGGAAAGTGCACAATTTTGGCTTTGACCCTTCAGAGGTGTAAGAAATACAATCAATGATGCCTACTATTTGTCTACATTGGAAGGAAGAAGGCACCCATTACCAGTTTGTGGGCACCTCCTCAAACACCATCAGGGAGCAGAGACTTGACTTCATAGGTAAGTACAGGTAAGTAGGTAGGAATTTGCATTCATTGTATATACCATCTGCATTTCATGCTAGAGTAGTTGTACTTTCGTTTGTATATATGATTGTTTATTTTCATTTATTGTACCATATATGAGCCAAAGGTGATATCACCACCCCAAATGATTACTAATATTTTTTTGTTGAGATCAACCCTGTCGAGGTCCAAAATAATCATCTCCCCATGTGTACATGTCTATCGGGTGTGGTCCTACAACAACAAAAAGTATGCCCTCCATGGGCTCATAAGTCACAGGGATCATAGCAATGTCAATCACATCTACTAATCAGGTTATTTAAACATGTGCATAAAACCCCCTTTCCCAGACAAGTGCTCAAAGACGTTATGCTATTCTACAAGCCAAGTTTGGAGAGGATGCCAGGAGGTCATATTGGGATAATTCTCATTGGATGTGGGATGTTTTAGGTGAATAAAAATCCAGGACATGTAAGTGGATGAGGTGATGATGGATGTTTTAGCAATGGGTGTAGTGATGACAGGGGAATGTATGGATTACCTGTGGATGCCTATGAAGAGGGTGAGTTGCACCTTGTCATGGATGAAAATTAATATTAGTAATCATTTGGGGTGGTGATATAAAAAATATTAGTAATCATTTGGGGTGGTGATATCACCCTTGGCTCATATATGGTATAGTAAATGAAAATAAACAATCATATATATAACAAATGGAAGTACAACTACTCTAGCATGAAATGCAGATGGTATATATAATGAATGCAAATTCCTACCTACTTACTTGTATTTACCTATGAAGTCAAGTCTTTGCCCTCTGATGGTGTTTGAGGATGGTACCAGGGGTAGAGACAGGACAAAGGCTTGCACCAGAGAGAGAGGAGGATGTTCCACGAGAGACAGCCTGGTAGGCCTGGACCCGGGGGGGTCTTTCCCTCCTACTATAATGTTGGCCTTGAAAGGTCGATGACGTCACCCTTATGACCCTTGACATCACCAACATTTGATGGACACTTTGGAGGCAATTATGTGCCAAGTGGCACGTGTGGTTTGATCCAGAGGCCTTGGGAGGCCTAACATTTTTCTCCTAGAGGCCAATGTTTCACTAGAGAGGCCTAACGTCACCCTAAAGGGGCATGAAATCACCTATTCATCTTGATTTAGAGTTTAAATTGTCATTTTTATGTAAAACTGGATATTACATGTAAAGTGGCCATGTCATCCTTTTTTACTTAATTCTGGTCATTGTAACTATATAAATAATGGAAAAATCACTCTTATTTTTCATCATCTTTCACTCACACTTAAGTGAGGTATGAAATTTGTGCCCTAATTAGGGTTTCTTGGCTGAAATTTAGTGCACACTGCTTGAAGGAGGCTATTTTTGGTGTGTTCTAGCATTTTTCTTGGTGGATGTGTTCAACTAGGCCTATTGATAGATGGTTCTTGGTGAATGTAAGTAAATTTTCTGCAATTATTCATCATTAAATGGTTATGGTGTACGTATCTTGCATTTATTCTAAGATTAAGAAATTGCTAGCTTAAAACCCTAGGAGGCTAAAGAACATGTTATTTTTCTTGCCTCAATAACTTTCACCTACTATATTATGCTAGAAACCCTATTTTCTTGAATCTTTGTGCTAATGGCCTTGCCATTGCAACACCCTAGCATCTTTTGTTTTCATCTAGTTGTCATCTACTTCATATTTGAGCTAAAGAAGGAGGAAAACCGTTAGGGCCTAGGGTTACCTACTTCCTAGTGGACATTTCCCCCCTAAGGTTTAGTGATTGAAGCCTTGGGCTATTAACACTTCAATCATTAACCTTCTTATCTCTAGCTCTCTTCTTATCAATTTGTTCCTTCAATATTGTCACTGCTAAAAGAGACTCCATTTACTTTGGTATTAATGAGTGATTATTTTGGGTCATTTTGAAGCTCTTTCAAGGCATTTATTGTGAATCAATCATCTCATAAACATTGATGTCATAAAATTATGGTTTCTTCATCATATATCAACTATTACTTTTATTGATAAAGTCCATGGTTTTATGAAGTACTAACAACAAGTTGTGCTTGCAAAATATATCTTTTCTTGTTGCTTTATTCTGGGCAAGTACATCTGAATACTTCATTACTTCATTGGTTAAAACTCTGGGACTTTCTGATCAGTGTGACTTGTGAGAGGGGATACTTTATAGACACTTTAACCTTTTCCTTCTCAAACCCCCAGGTCACCGGGGACGTCTCTCCTGGGCCATCAACCCTAAATAGAAAGGGGTATCCTATTGAGGTGACAGTGATAGGATAACCTCTTGTTACACCAATTTGCATTTCGTTAACCTTTTCCTTTGGAATAAGTACAAATTGAGCGATAATACATCAGACGCTATATTTTGAGTTCTACGAATAGCATCATCAACAAAGCCAATATAGGGCAGCGAGAACGGTGACATGTGGAAACCAAGCACAAGGAAAGGTAATCAGTTTGAGGGAAGAAAAATAAACGAAAAAAAGCAAACTAGAGTATGATACATTAAAGTACAAAGCACTCATGCAAAAAAAAAATTAAGCATATTACTTCTTTAGGTAAATCCCATTTCTGGGTTCACCCAAAGGAATTCCATTGTAATCAACCAGCTCATAAGCCCCTTTCTCCAACACTCGTTTAATGATGTAAGGGCCATGCCACATGGGCTCGAATTTACCTGCCCCCAACAAATCACGATCTTGGTCATACATAAGAACCAAATCGCCTTTAGAAAAAACACGAGGTTTTACATGTTTGTCATATTGAACCCTGACGCGTTTCTTCTAGGTTTTTATTACTAACGCAGCATTATGACAAGTCTCGTCTGATTGCATTAAATACAAGAGATGTTCTTCTTCGGTTGTGGTGTTGGGGAGAAGTTCGACAACTAGTTTTAGAGACGGGATTTCACATTCAATCAGCAAAACGGCTTCGATACCATACACTAACTGGAAAGGCGTGAACCCCATAGAAGATTTAACTGACGTCTGATAGGCCCATAATGCCAAAAAAAGCATTGTGTGCCATCTTGACTTGTGAATCCCTATCATCCGTCAAAGCATAGTATTTAAAACTTTGTTGATTGATTCAAATTTGTCGTTGGCTTGTAGATAATAAGGGGTTGAGTTTTCATGTCGTAAACCCAGTTTATCGGTAAGCTCAGACATCATAAAATTGTGAAAATGGGTGTCATGGTCAGTGACGATGGCTTGAGGGACACCAAACCTAGTGATGATATGATTGAATATGAATAGTGTTGTAGTTTTCCCAGTGTTATCAAATGTAGGCATCACCTCGGGCCATTTAGCGAAATAGCTATAATGATGTATCCATGTCCCCCGACTGAGTGAGGGTTACATGTCATGAAGTCAATGCCCCATTTAGCGAATGGACCAACAGAAACTACAGGATAGAGAGGATCAGGATGAGATCGAATCTTATTATTATAGGTTTGACAAGCATGGCATTTCTGAACTACAAGAATGCAATCTTTGAAAAGTGAAGGCCAAAAGTAACCAGCTCATAAGATCTTTTGGGCAATGGCATACCCAGACATATGACCTCCACATGCTCCAGAATGATTGTCATTTAGTGCTTTCTCAAATTCACCATATGTCAGACATCGTCGAAACATGAAGTCAATACCACGACGGTAAAGGGTATCACCAAGAATAATATATTGATGGGCTTGATACCTAATACGACGACGATATTCACGAGAGATATCGGGATGGAAAGTTTGGGTTTGGAGGTAAATGATAATTTCTCCATACCAAATATCATTTGAACTTATCAGAAAGAGAGATTCATCAGGAAAATAATCTTCTACCACGTTTTTTGTATCATCAGAGGGAAGGTCACATATCAACTCAAAAAAAACCAAACATTTCTTTGACTTGGATTTCTCAAACTCATGGAGAATCACAATACATTTGAAGTATTTTCCTCCTATAAATTGTTGTGTAAGAACATGTTGTATAGGGTTGCAGTCAGAAATAATCGTGGTTTTGCGCAATAAGATATAGTGATGAAAACGTTGGACAACCTGAACAACTGCCAAGGCCAATTTCTCCACATGCATGTATTTGATTTTAGTGGTCGTAAGACTCTGACTTAAATAGTAAATGACATGTTCATCGTGTGAATCATCCTCTTGGACTAAAACCATGGAGATGGTATGATCTGAAGCATCCAAATATAAGAAATAATATCAACTATAATCAGGGGGAAATAAGAGTGGTGTGCAGGTTAATGCAAGTTTCAAAGCTTCAAAGTTTTTTTCGGCAGTGTTGTCCCATACAAAATCATGACTTGTCTTAAGAAGTTGAGTGAAACCTTTCATTAGTTTGGCATAATTGGGAATGAATTGTCGTATAAAGTTATCCTTCCCTTGCAAAATTTGGAGTTGTCGTAAGGTAGAAGGAGGAGGCAAATTAATAATAGCTTCAACCTTCAAAGGATCCACCCCGATCCCATACGTGGAAACAATAAATCCTAAAAGTCTCCCAGAATCCACACAAAAAACACATTTATGTGGATTCAATCGTATGTGGTAATATTGACATCGGAGGAAAATGGCTCATAAGTGTGTCGGGTGATCTTGACGACGCACATAATGCACCAGTAAATCATCTAGGTAAGGTTGTACAATATTCTTAATAGCATGAAAGGCATAAGACATAGGTCATTGAAAAGTCACACCAACATTATTGAGACCGAAAGGGAGTTTACGGTATGCGAAGGTACCCCAAGGGAAAATAAAAAGTGGTCTTATGTTGATCCGCGGGTAAAATATTGATTTGATTATAGCCGGAAAATCCATCCATCAGAGAGAATATTTCACTCCCGACACAATAATCATCGATTTGATCGATGAAAGGGGTTGGATAATTATCTTTAGGACAAGCCTTGTTAATATCCCTGTAATCAACACAAACACAGATCGTTCCTTGTTTCTTCGTGACCAGAACAAGATTAGAAACCCAATCAGTCAACACCACAGGGTAGACAAAACCATCTTTAAGAAGTTTTTCAACTTTGATTTTGATTGCAACAACTTTTCAGGGATGAACTGGGCGAAGCCATTGTCGAACGGGTTTAGCATCGGGGTATGTATTAATTTCAGGTACAATGATATCTATATCAATTACAGGAATCTCTTCGTAACTCCACGCAAAAACGTCATGGAATTCTTGGAAAAGGGCCTTGTAAGTTTGGATCTCATCAGGAGAACATGAAGCACCTATATGGACATTTTCCACAATTCTAGGCTTAATTGAAATATCTAGAGGGATGGTGGGTGAAATATTTCCCAAGTTCCCTTCCTACAAAACATCATGCATTGGTTCAGAAACTGGGGGAACATTAATAACTATGGACAGATTTGAAATCTGTTGATAACTCTTGATAGTCCGAGTTTGAGGAAGAGGATGGAACAATGATGTCCATCATCCAAAGGTGTTTCTTCCACAAACATAATTTCCATGATTATTTCATCAGTTGGAAATATTGTGTGAAATGGATTAGGAGATGTATCAAAGAGAGAATGAGGAGAAGGAGATGTTGATTGAATAGCTTGATAGGACAATTCCACTGGAATTAAAGGTAGTTGGTCACCATAAGGAAGACATTCTTCCAGGCTAGGTATTATCCAAAGGTCATAGGACTCAGGGATTTCACCAACACTAGTAAAAATCGTGTTAATAGAAGCGACAAAAGGAGGAGGAACATCATGTGGTGGAATGGGGAAAGTACCCATTAACAATGAATCCTTTAAAAGACCCACACAAACATTCTCCTAACTAGGAGGTGTTTTTTCTATGAATGGAACGTTACTAGTGTGTGAATCGGAACTCAAAAAGGTGAGTTGATCTACCGTAAAAAAATTACCTTGGTGAGGGAAACGTCTCACATGGAAAAGGGTAGAAACAAATGCATGCATATCATCGATCCAACTACGGCCAAGTAAAAGTTTGTAATCGAGAAGTGCATCAAACACCTCAACCTCAACAGTAACCACTTTTCCTTCTAACACAATAGATAACGTAGGAAGAACACCATAAGGTTTAAAACCTATTCAATTAAAATATTTTAACATGTTATGTGACTCAGTAAGGGCAGGAGAGCCAATGGATTTCCAACAAGTGACGAACATGACACAATTCGAAGCTCCTTCATCAACAATTGTTCGACAAATATTCTTATTTTCCACAATTACTTGTATTTGGAAAGCTAATTGATGAGGGAGTCTTGGAATGTGATCTTCCAAGTAAAAGATTATCAAATTCATATAAGTAGGATCGATTCCACCAATAGCCTTTAACAACGCCTTCCGTTGAGTAGGATAACTTTGAAGGACTTCGAGAGATTACATCGCGGAAGGTGCCTGTGCAAGATCTTCTACAATACTGTAGTTTTGAGTTGCACATCCATGTGGGTTAAATGACAACTTACGAACAACGCCCTTAGGAGGCAGACGAATAATTGTATCTAGACTAGGTAGTTTGAGATGAAGAGGACCATTGGGAGGCAGAGTCGATGGAAGAGGTTGAGCCAACGAAGGAGGTGGATCATCAACTTTCTCTTTAGAAGGAGAATAATATTTGGTTCGAGTAGCGACTGCAACTTCGTTTTTCTTGGAGTCACCAATACACATAAGTACATAAGACGTGGTAGAGGGAGAGGGTTTCTCATGAATAACCAATTGGGCCTGATGTTGAGAAGAAAAAGGTTTTGGAGAAATGATAGGTGTAGAGGGAGTCTCGATTCCTTGGAGGAACTTAGTAACTTTTGCACGCCTCGGACAATATTTAGTGTAATGGTCCTCTCCACAGATAAGACAAGGATAACGCGGTTTTCTCTTTTATTTATCATCAACATATTTAGTTTTGGGTTTATTTGGTTGTTGATTATTAGTTTTATCCTCTTTATTATTACCCTTCCCTTTCTTTTTTTTTTGAGATTTACTGTAGGCGTAGACTGGACCGTATTGACCTCAGAGGTTTTACCGCGAGAGGGAGCAGGAGGAGTAGCATTTTGTACATTAGTAGTAGTAGGTTTGGGATTGGAATGATTGACTTGTTTTGACTGAGTCTCAGCATGAAAAGTGCCAATCACACCATCAGCAACATCAGAAGCTATTGTAGGCGTTGGGGTTGGATTTGTAGATGGGCGAGGAGCATTAGGGATCAAGTCATATAACGTGCATGTTTGAGAATAAACGAGATCTAGGTATTGAGCACGAATGATCGTTTGTTCTTCATTGAGGACACCTCCCATGAAAACATCACGGGCTATAGGACAGATGAGTGATTTGGTAAACCACTTAGCCAATAATTGATTAGGAAGGGGAAATTTTATTAATCGTCGTCTCCTTCTCCACTCATGAATATTATCTGAGATGTGAGTAGAAGAGGATTGTTTAAATGAAATTAAAATTTCTGTTCTTGTTTCATACCGTATCGGTAATTGGTAATGTGTCAAGAAATCCATAGCCAAGGTGTTGAAATCATTGAAGAATACTCTTGGAAATTCAATGTACCATTTGGCAGCCGAACCCGTAAGAGTGCATTGGAAAAGACGTAATCGGATGGAGTCATCCATCAAGGAGTTGGATGAACACCAAAGATGAAATGTCATGACGTGATTGTTTGGGTCTTCTCCCGACTGACTGTCAAACTTAGAAATGTATGATGGTAATTTGGCAGGTATAACTGGAAAATAAGGAGAATGCAAGATGGGATCATTCAAAATCCTAGAAAAATCCGGTAAATCCAAAGTAGCTAGAAATGTGTTATAACACTAAATTGCTCCACACATGCATACATGGCATTTGGCCCTCTTACTTGTTATTTTTGCCAATACATCACTAAGTAGCTCTTCTTAAAAAAACTATTTTTGAATATGTACACACCCTGCACCACTACTGCCCTCGTACATACGCTTTTTGAACCACTACAACCTGCGTACATATGCTAGTTGCACCATTACAACCCGTGTATACTTGCAAAAGTTGCAAAAATTAAAAAGTTGCAAGGAATTCGTTGAGATTACAAGCTATTGGGTAGTTTCCCAATTGATCCATCGCCTATAGCCTGTCACCCAACTGAATAACCATCCTTTTTTCATATAAAAGGAGGTTTTGAAATCTCATTCCTGAGCTAAGCATAAGAGCAGTGAAACTCTACTCGTTTCACATCTCCTCCTTGCCCCAAGTATTTGCAGCCTTGTTGTGAGAATTGCATCATAATTCCCCATTTTGCCCTTTTTCCTCCATCATAAGCCCATTCCATTTCCCAAGAAAAAGGTTGAGAGGAGAAATATACACGAAGGTGCACTTGGAGCTCGGTGAAGAGGAGCCCGGACCAGGTTCATGGAGCAGTCGTCGACCTTGTTGTAAGTGAACATTGTGATATCAATAAGAGAAATACTTTTCCTGTCCCGAACTATGATGTGTTAAATGTTTGCATTTGATTTATGCTTCATTCTAACATCTAACCCATGATTTATATATGAGATGCATGTTTGTATTTTCCTGTTTATCTATTTGTGAATGCAGGTCATCCTTGGGAGGAGGCTTGCAGTCAACGGAGCTATCAAGCACGAGAGGATCGACATCAGACGCAGAGTAAAAGGTACAGTTACATGATCCTTCTTACTTTGTCTTTCATGTATGAGTTTGGGGTGTGTTTGGGGTAGTTATAAAAGTAGGATACTTTTAGATGGTTTTGATATGCCTACATGTTGAACCCTAGTGCAGTCCATGGGGGGGTTTTCCCACTATAACAGAACTAGCGACCATACTGGGGAAGCCTCTAGGGTTTTAGGGGATATGTTTTGGGTGTTTGATTGGTTTTATTACCTTTTGAGTTTCTGTAAGTCTGTTGAGTCTTTAAGGGATTTTGGTCACCTGTTGGTGCCATACCAGTTATCCCTACCTTGTCAGTCTGCCTGTTTATTTTCTTTTTTTGAGAAGTTACAGAGGTGTATGCGGCATGCTGTGGTAGAACACGCGTACATACATGCCCTGCTTTATAGAGAGCCCATGTACATACACAGGCTTCTTAAGCATCAGTAGTGTGCCTCTGTCAATAAAGTTTTTCTTTAAGAAGAGGCAGTCAACCTCTTCCCTGATTGAAGTTTCACTTCTCAGGGTTTCTTGATTAAGTACAATGTCTTTGTTTTTACAATTGAAGCCCGGGTTTTATTTCAGTTTGGTTATCTTTTTAAATATTTCTTTTGTTTAGTTTGAAAGGGTTTTAGGCGGTT
>ML803325.1:25034-38344 GCA_009831015.1 Picea engelmannii | reverse complement strand
CATTGTTTTAATGCGGTGATAGCAGTAGGTTCCTCATCGACCAATATATCAATCTCCTTGTGTTCTCTCTCTCTCTAGTGAACATACTTCCCATCACATGACAAGTTCAAGGGGGGAGTTAGCTCTTGCATATTCATTTTTTCTATGTTATTGAGGGTGTGCGTGAGTTGTCTTGGACACAGTCACATATGCACGTGGGTTGTCTTGGAAACAGTCGCGTATGCATGTGAGCAGATTGTTTTCTACCCGCGGGCATATGCGAGATGTCCTTAGACAACCTGCGTACACATAGGACCACCTATTTTGGGAGGGCGTGCCCCCTCAAAAACTAAAATAAATGCATAATTGATGAATGGAAATGCAAGAGGGATGAGTTTATACTTACTTGGTCTAAGTGGAAGTTCGTTTCATCCTTTGAAGCTCTCGGAATCAACTCTTTTAGCAAAGAATTTTTTTTCACTTTTTGGTTAATTCTCAATTTGCAATGGTGAAAATGAGTTGTCATCTTCCATTTATAGACTTAATTGGATTTTTTTGCCATTTTTTTGAACTCTTTTGTCATTTTTTCTGGCTTGAAAATCATTTAATGTGGTTCTTGAGCTTCTCATTGGATGTTACGATGCACTTCATTTTTGGTTTGGAAAACTTTTTGGGAGATGGGTCACTTTTAAAGGTCCTTTGGTAAAAGTCATTTTTTCCAACTTTTTGCATATAAGTTAGGACTCCACCTCCACTTTTTGCATATCGTTGTCTTTTCTGCTTTGCCATAGTATCGATCCCAATGAACTGCAACATGGAACCGTCATTTCTACTTTATAAGTGTCGTAGTTTAGTGGTAGAGCCTACCTTTACATGGATGCCCTAGTTAGATCCTTGTTTCATTTTGGTGTACATGCCGTCATTAATGACTTTAGGCTCGGGAGTCCTTGTTAGTTGTGTCCCGATTACGATATTGAGCCTCATACATATGATGTGTCATCACTCTTGACCTCACCCTCGTGACTCCCAAAAATGAGCATACTATGTTGTCTTTCAAGCTCACTTTGAAATCCGAAAGAAACATCCGGTGAGGCTACATTTGTTCTTTTCAATATTGTCTGGATTAACTGAGAAAAGTAACCTCTTGGAGTCTTATTTAAGCCCTTTTCAAACTCTCTAAACATGAAAAGATTGTCGAGTGATCGTGTTGTCCTTCACGCTCGCCAAACTAAAACTTGAAGGCATGTCTATCCGGCAATAGTTAACCCCTTTTTTCGGTCCGGATGGTCAATTTTATGAACAAAGGTATACTCTAGGAATTTTGGTTCGCTAGAAGAGTATTCTCAGGTATAAGTTTAACCCTTTTTCAGGCCTGAGGGACTAAATTTATGAAAAAGGAACCCCCACAGAGTCCATAGTTAAGCTCTTTTCAGACTCCCTAAAATTGAAAAGATTGTCGACTGACCTTGTTCCTTCACACTCATTAAATTGGTCCAGAAGAACATCCCCTACACAGTCCATAGTTAAGCTCTTTTCAGACTCCTTAAAATTGAAAATATTTTCGAGTGACCTTGTTCCTTCACACTCATTAAATCGGTATAGAAGAACATCTACTAGCATGCTTTTACACATTTTTTTGGCCTGTAGATTAAGGAGAAAAAAGGTACACCTCGGGAGATTCGTCTCGCTGGGAGAGTTCTCCTCATTAAATTTTATACTTTTTCAAGCTGAGACTAAATCTAGAAAAAGGTTGTGAGTTCATAGTTAAGCTTTTTTCAAACAACTTAAAATTGAAAATATTGTCGAGTGATATTGTCTGCGTCACACACGTTAAAATGGTTCTCAATAGACATATTTTCGGTGCAAGTTTACCCCTTGTTTCGAACCGACTAGACTATTTTCGAAAAAGGTACCCCAGTGGAGTCTTCTTTTATGTTTTTTCATACTCTCTAAATGTGAAAAAACCATAGAGCTTACCTTCTCTGGGATCGTGAAAAATACATTGAAGGGAGTTTCATCGTGTCCTGCTAATCGCATTTTCATCTCTGCGTCTTTGGCGTAATGTCGGATCCATGTTTCTGTCAACTGAACCTTTGAAGCATTCCTTATATGCAAGCCTTGTAGCACTTTGCCTCTACAACCTGACACCTTGACCCATGGAGGAATTTTCTTCGAGTGTCCTTTTCTTGCACATGTATCCTTGCTATGAGAATTAGTGTGTTCCTTGTGCTTGGAACTAGTATGTTTGTGACACTCGTTCCTCCTTTGTAACGTAGAATTCTTTTATTATTTTTCAAGATCTTTAAAAAATATTTCAAAAGACAAAAAAAAATAAAAAAAATACCCCAAAAAGAGGACGAGAAATATATATTCTTTTTTGGCAACACAATGAGTTTCCCTTGGATAAAGCTCATACTTTCGTTTGTTCGTCAGGATTTGGGATTTAATATGACCTTAGGAAGTTATTCTTGCTACATAGAGCTATGTCCTCCTCCATTTGGTTATTCTTCCAAACACATGGAGAGTTTGTGTTGCCTCCTGCATCGTGAACTTATGTCAATCTCATGCTGCCTAAGTTTGATCATCTTTCGTGCTCTTGTCCAAGGGAATTTTTACCCAACCTGATTCGTCCCTTCTACAGTTTGTCTCTTGACTTCATGCTTGACCATCTCAAAGTACAATCAAGTCCTTGTTCGAAATCAATGAAGTTCTCTACCTGGTCACTGAGATCCTCTTGTTTGTTCCCGACGAGTCGTCGAGGACCTCTGGGTAGTGAATTCATACACTCACATTACACTCCTACCCGAATTTTGAATATCTTGAAGTTGTTTCTTGAGCTTTGAAGGCCTCATCTCCAGCCATTAGGCGTCATTTGCTTCTTGAAGATGGATACTATATATGTATATATTTGATTTTGAGATGTAGATCGGTTGTGTATTTCTCACGGCTACACTTTATATAGTTATATGACATGGATCTGCAGTGTATTTGATTTGAAGCCATTATTTATTTCATCCCGAGCATGGGTATGCTCGCCTCGGAGAGACAATTGTTATTTTTGCAGATGACACCTCCCGAACTCTGGTCTCAGGCTCACTCACTCCATACATTGGTGAAGATTTTGTAATGTATTTCAGCCATAAGATGCTCTTCTGACCTCACACATTAGGGGGCATCTGTTATAACCCTAAATTTCTCCATACATGCATACCTGGCATTTGTCCCTTTTACTTGCTATTTTTTCCAAGCCATCACTGAGTAGCTCTTCTTAAAAACACTATTTTTGAACATGTACATGCCCTGCACCACTACTACCCACATACATATGCTTGTTGCACCACTACAGCCCACGTACGTATGCTAGATGCACCATTACAACCCGTGTATACTTGCAAAATTTGCAAAAAATAAAAAGTTGCAAGGAATTCGTTGAGATTACAGGCTATTGGGTAGTTTAGCAAATGATATACCGCCTATAGCCTGTCACCCAACCGAATAACCATCCTTTTGTCATATAAAAGGAGGTGTTGGGGTCTCATTCCTAATCCAATCATAATAATAGTGAAACTCTGCATGTTTCAGATGCCCTCCTTACTCGTTTCACATCCCCTCCTTGCTCCAAGCATTTGCAGCCTTGTTGTGAGAATTGCATCAGAATTCCCCATTTTTCCCTTTTTCCTCCATCATAAGACCATTCCATTTCCCAAGAAGAAGGTTGAGAGGAGAAAGATATTTGAAGGTGCACTTGGAGCTTGGTGAAGAGGATCCTGGACCAGGTTCGTGGAGCAGTCGTCGACCTTGTTGTAAGTGAACATTGTGATATCAATAAAATAAATACTTTTTCTGTCCCGAAATATGATGTGTTAAATGTTTGCATTCGATTTATGCTTTATTCTAACATCTAACCCATGATTTATATATGATATGCATGTTTGTAGTTTCCTGTTTATCTGTTTGTGAATGCATTTCAGCCTTGGGAGGAGGCTTGCAGTCAGCGAAGCTATCAAGCACGAGAGGATCGACACCGGACGTGGAGTAAAAGGTACAGTTACCTGATACTTCTTACTTTTTCTTTCATGTATGAGTCTGGGGTGTGTTTGGGGTAGTTAGAAAAGTAGGATACTTTTAGATGGTTGTGATCTGCCTACATGTTGAACCCTAGTGTAGTCCATAGGGGGGTTTTCCCACTATAGCAGAAATGGCGACCATATTGGGGAAGCCTCTAGGGTTTTAGGGGATTTTTTTGGGTGTTTGATTGGTTTTATTACCTTTTGATTTTTTGTAAGTTTGTTAAGTCTTTAAGGAATTCTGGTCACCTGTTGGTGCCATACCAGTTCTCCCTACCCTGTCATTTTGCCTGTTTTTTTTCTTTTTTTGAGAAGTTACAAAGGTGTACACGGCCTGTTGTGGTACAACACATGTACATACGCACCCTGCTTTATAGACAGACTGTGTACATATGCAAGTTGCTTAAGCATCAATAGCGTGCTTGTGTCAAGAAATTTTTTCTTTAAGAAGAGGCAGTCAACCTCCACTATGGAAAGTTGACACATTTCATAATGTTGTAGATGCATTGATGAAACCAGTGAGCACAAGTAAATTCAAGTGGTGTTGTGAGTCTATGGGCCTTATGGCCCCTAGCAATTAGCTCATAGTTTAATTTTTTCTTCCTTTTACTATTGCAATGGATATGACAAGTGGGATAATGTTGGGATAGGTATTCCATACACCTTGAAATCCTATAGTGGGGCATGGAATAAATGTAGAGCTATAGTAGGGAATACATGTAGAGAAATAGTAGGGAATAAATGTGGAGCTATAAATGGGAATAAATGTTGAGCAATATCAAGGAATAACTACTAAGTAGTGGTAGGGAATAAACGCAAATCACTAGTAGGGAATGCATGCTTTTTTTGTAAGCAAGTTGTACTTCTATATTAATATTGTAAAAAAATGTTACAAGCAGATCTATCTACAGCCTTCCAATAAGGAAACCATACCATAGTCAAAACCAAAAAAGCATCCATTGTTTTTCTATGTTAGTAGAATCAAGGAAATGAGGCTTCAAATCAAGAATAACATATCATCTTCATATAGAGTGATAACAAGGAAATGACCACCATCATGTTTGTAATACACAAAGTGATCTTATTTGGATCTCATAAATCCCAATCCTAACACAAAATAATCAATTTTTTGGTACTGCATTTTGGGAAATTGTTTGAGACCATATAAAGACTTTTTTAATTTGCAAATCAATGACTCTTTACCTTTTTCAATGCAGTGGTCCAGTTGTGTCATATAGATATCCTCCAAGTCACCATGTAGGAATATTGTTTTCACATCCATCAATTATATCTCTAAGTCAAACAAATTTGCTACACATAATAGGAGCCTAATAGATGTTAACTTAGCAATTGGGGAAAAGTCTTAGCAAAGTATATCCCCTCAAACAAAGTTGTTGACTTAATGATAATCGTGACCTTAAAACAAGAACTATATTCCTAAATACCCATATATTTTAGACAAAAATACCAAAATCAACCCCTAAATCAAAAAGTGATGCTTGCATAATCACCTTTTTTTTGCGGTTAGAATTACAACAATTTTCCACCATGGCCTTAAATCCCTGTAAAGTTGCAAACAAAAATCCTATATTCAACCCCCGGTTCAAAAAGTGGTGCTCCCATCATCACCTCTATTTTTTTCAAGGTTAAAATCACAATTTGTTGAAATCGTGATCTTGACAACTAGTATCATTATGAATAAAAACCTTAAAATCGACCTCCAAAACAAACATTAGTTCTAGCAGTAACTCTCGGTTTTTTTTCCAGGGTAAACATTACAACTTGTTTAAAACTATGGCCTTGAAAATTGGTAATGTTGTGAACAAAAACCTCAAAATCACCAATCGAATTGAAACGTAGTGCTACAAATAACACATTCATTTTTGGGGGGGCTTAAAATTGTGACATTTTTAAAACCATGGTGTAAAAAAAACAAACAAAATCATATTAAAGTATATAAATAAATAAATACAAAAACAACTATACAGAGGAAAAAAAATCTAAAAGGAGGAAAAAACATGTTATATATATAAATGTGTGTGTGTGTGTGTGTTTCATTTTTTTAATTTCTTATTTAATATTAAAATTTGATTTTATTTTTAATCCATTAAATTACTTTTATTTTGTTTGTTGTTAGTTGTTTTGTTTTTTTTAATTTCTAATTTATTTTTTAATTTATAAAATTCATATTTAAATTGTTCCTGTGTGTGTGTGTGTGTGTGTGTGTGTGTGACTCCCCTCCTACCAATGCCCACGAGCCCATGGGTCCATGGGAGTGCTATCCCTGCATGTGCCAGCAGGAGGGGAGGGGAAAGGGTGATTCCTGGAATTTCACTTCCACCCATTCACTTGAAATTCAAGTGAAATGTGTGTGTGGAGAGGCGGGGCGGATGACGATTCCAAGAATCACCCTTCTCAAAATTTAATTTGACATTCAAGTGAAATAGGAGGGGGGTGTGGTGACGATTTGTAAAATCCCCACTCAATTTTTTGGATTTTTCTTAGTTTGTTGCATTAACATTTCGTCAATCAGTCTGCTTCTGGAGTGTTTGTATGTGTTTGTTGGTGTAAAGGTTTATAAATAGTGTGTATCCTTTGTAAGAGTGTGTGACTTCATAGATATGACAACAAGTATGAAAGTGAACACAAAGTATATACCAGAATTTATTCAACTAGATTTAGTGGAAGAAATAATACATTCATTGTCCTCATATATTGTAACAACAATTATAAGAGGTAAATCTGACCTGAATATTAAATCAATGTGATGCCTTCTTACATGTAATTTGATCAATGTAAAGAGATATATAGTCTTCCCAACAGAGAGTTCACCTTATAGATGAGAACACGGATCTTATTTGTAAAGTCAACCCATCATATCAGATTTGCCCAGATCTGGAGAATGATAAAAGCAACAAACAAGTGCCTTCCCTTTGTCCCAACTCTGTCAACAAGGAATTTCGACCCTCTAGCCAGGAGTACGGTTCCCCCACAACAAGGGTTCTGATCTCAGTAATATAATGTTACCTTTCACTTGGATATGCGCCCAACATCTATAGAACGTGCCCAAAATGAGGATACATGACCTCCATACTCATATTCCAGACTTTTGTACTGAGATATGTGCCCAATGAATAAAATATGTGATCCACGGATAAGAGAACGTCCAACAATAAGAGGGCATGCCCAATATGTCTATAACTCAATAAACAATAAGGAAGAGTCATCCCAAAATAGAGATAATGCTACCCAGGATGTGATACAGTCCCCTCTTCAACATTAAACTCGTGTCCAACCAAAAATGGCACCCCAACTCACTATGTGTGCATAAAATGAAGACCCCCAATTTTTCTTAGAAAACACGGCTCCAAATGATGTAAACCCAGCGGCCAATGATGAAGGGTCTGTCACATAGTTATCTCAGCCACCATATTAAAGTTCTCAACTCGCCATGAAGCTCGGTGAAGAAATATGAAGATGATCTCTTTCCAAAACTAGCTAGGGTGTATCGTTGCGACATTGAAACCAGTAAACAAAGGAAGGTTTCCAAAAACCCTGGTATCTCTTCTCAAGAGCTCTCCAAAATCTTTTTCTCAATTGAGTAAATGCAAGAATGAGGGGCACCTCCTCATTTCCCCTCTTTTATTTCTCCATTGAGATACTTCCCGTTCACTTACTTTTAATTTTATTTTTAAAGTCACTTTATGCTTGCACACTTTATAAATTTAAAGTGACTTCATTTTCCTAAGACCCATGTCCCCCTTTTTCCCTTTTTCACTTTATAAAGTCATTTCCTAGGAAAAAGTTGAGTTCCCTAGGTAAATTTTCCGACTTAGCCTATGGGAACCAAATTAGGCTAGCGGAACCAGCGAAACCACTCCTTATGCCTCTTAGTCCAATGGGGACATTACACAATTCCAAGAATCACCCTCCCCCCAATTTCATTTGAAATTCAAGTGAAATGTGGAGAGAAAGGGTCATTCAAGGAATCACCCTCCTCCCCACATTTAGTTTTTTGTTGTGTTTATTAAGGGAGGGGGGGGTGATGATTCCAAGAATCACCTTCCCCACAATTTCATTTGAAATTCAAGTGAAATAGGAGGGGGTTGTGGTGACAATTCCAAGAATATCCCTCCCCCCTATTTCATTTGAAAATTAAGTGAAATGTTGGGGGGGGGAGGGTGGTGATTATGGGAATCCCCCTCCCTCAATTTCACTTGAAATTCAAGTGAAATGTGGAGGTTCATTCCAGGAATCACTCTCCTCCACACATTTAGTGTTTTTTTTTTTTAATTATGTTTTATAATTATTTTTATTATTTTTTCTATATTCAGAAAATTTTGAATTTAAATTTTTTCATTTTTTCAAATTCAAGTATTTTGGGGTTTTATATTTATAATTTTTATTTTATTTTAAATAATTATGTTTTTTTCAATTATAACGCTCATTTATATATAGATATTTTTTCCAAAAAAAGCATTTGTTTTCCCTTGTTTTTGGTTTTTTCTTATATATTTATTTTTTCCTTTTATTATTTTTTTTTTCTTTTTTATGATTTTGTTTGCAAAAATGTTGATTTTTTAGGCCATGGTCTAAAAAAAATTGCAATTTTAAGCTCCCACCCCCCATAAAATTCTCTGCTTATAGAACCACATTTCAATTCAGAAGTTGATTTCATGGTTTTTATTCACAACAATATCAGTTGTCAAAGCCATAGTATCAAACAAGTTGTAATGTTAACCCCGAAGAAAAGGGGATGTTGTTGCTAACACCACTTTTAGTTTTGGGGGTCAATTTTAAGATTTTTGTTCGAAATGGTACTGGTTGTTGAGACCAGGATTTCAACCAAGTTGTAATTTTAACCTCGAAAAAATGGGTGATGCTGGGAGTACCACATCTTGGTTTTGGGAGTCAATTTTAAGGTTTTTGTTTGCAACTTTATAGATGATGGTTGCATTTTTTTTTATTTTAACTCTAAAAAGAAAAAGGTGCTACTAATAGCACCATTTTTTGAAGTGGGGGTAAAATAATCACTAAATGAAATCTCTAAAATATGATAACTCTAAAGAGTTTTTGTTAGATTGGTAACTTTGTTTCAACCTGGGAATATCATGTTGCAACCAACTTTGCCTTGTGATTTTCAACATTTCCATCTAAACTGATCTTCTTTTTGAACACCCATTTACATCCAATGGGTTTTTGACCATTAGGAAATGGTACCAAGTCCCATGTATCATTCTTTCTAAGTGCAACCATTTTCTCATCCATGGCCAATCTCTAGGACTCATTATCTTCCACCACAATTTCCCATTTCACAGTTGTAGGCACATCGGTGTTAGCAAATAAAGAAAATGGACATTTGAAATTAGACGGACTATAATTATACCTATATGGTTGCCTTATTTTTTGAGTGGACCTCCTTAAATTTTTAAGTGGATTTTCTTCCTCCTCTTCCGAACTCTCTGAACCCTCCTCATCATCAGTTGCATCACGAAGTTCTTGTTCATTTTCTGCTTTAGCTTTCTCGATCTTGCGTGGTAGTTGAGCCACTATATTCTTCTCACCCTCTACTCACTGCACCATTGATTTCATGGTTTTGATTCACGACAATATCGATTTTCAAAGCCATAGTTTCAAACAAGTTGTAATGTTAACCTCGAAGAAAAGGGGGTGCTACTACTAACACCACTTTTAGTTTTGGGGGTTGATTTTGAGGTTTTTGTTTGAAATGGTATTGGTTTTCGAGACCATGATTTCAACCAATTTGTAGTTTTAACTTTGAAAAAAATGGGTGATGTTGGGAGCACCACATTTTTATTTTGGGATTTGATTTTAATGTTTTTGTTTGCAACTTTACAGGTGGTGGTTGCAAAATATTGTGATTTTAACTCTAAAAAGAAAAAGATTTCATTAATAGCACCATTTTTTGAAATGGGGGTAAACATAGCCACTAAATGTGACACCTAAAAAATGAGAACTCTTAAGAGTTCTCGTTAAATTGGTAACTCTTTTCAACCTAGGAATATAATGTCGCAACCAACCTTGCCTTGTGCTTTTCAACATTTCCATCTAAACTTGTCTTCTTTTTGAATGACCATTTACATCCAATGGGTTTCTAACCATCAAGAAATGGTACCAAGTCCCATGTATCATTCTTTCTAAGTGAAACCACTTTCTCATCCATGGCCAATCTTCAAGACTCCTTATCTTCCATCACAAATTCCTATTTCAAAAATCTAGGCTCATCGGTGTTAGAAAATAAAGAAAATATACATTTGAAATTAGACAAAGTATAATTATACATGTCTAGTTGCATTCTTTGTCAAGCGGACATCCTTAGAGTTTGAGGCGGAGTTTCTTCCTCCTTTTCCGAACTCTTTGAACCCTCCTCCTCATGAGGTCCATCATGAAGTTCTTGTTCATTTTCCAGATCAACTTTCTCTATCTTGGGTGGTAGTTGAACCATTGAATTATTTTCATCATATTCTTGTTACGCCATTGTGGGAAAACACTTAACTTCTCTAAAAATAACATTCCTTTTATTCAAAACTTTTACAGTCACAAGATCCCAAAGTTTGTATGCTTTCACACCAATGTCGTAGCCAATGAAGATACATTTCACACCCTTGTTATACAACTTCGACCACTTGTCCTTAGGCACATGAGCATATTCCTCACAACCAAAAACACAAAGATATTTAAGTGAGGGATTCTTTCTCCTCCATACCTCCATGGGGGTCTTATCCACGAGAGATGATGCGGGAAACTTGTTAATCAAGTAACATGCAGTAGCAACCTCTTATGTCCAATGCTTATTCTCGAATCCAACTCCACTAATCATACTCCTAGCTCTCTCCATCAATATCATGTTCATCCATTCTGCAACTCCATTCTACTGAGGGATATATGGAGTTGTCTTATGTTTTTCAATACTATTCCCCTTATAAAATTGATCAAACTCTACAGGAAAAAAACCATCCCCATTATCAATCATCAACACCTTAATCTTCCTAGAATATACCCATGTCCTTCTAGAATAATCATCAATGAATGACACATAATAAAAAGCCTTAGAAATTGAAGGAAATTTAACTAGACCAAATACATCAGAATGAATTAAGTCTAAAAACAAAGATACTAACCTCCTCTATGAAATTCCCATGATTTGTTAATAGAACATAAGCTTGGAAGTTATGTTTTTTGCCTTGTTTCACCTTGGTGGTCGTCATTTGTGTCCTAGTCCAGTGTTGTCATTCTTGGTGAATAGGGGTACTACTCAGAGGCCTTGGTAAGGGTAACATACATCTCCCTTTCATACTTAATACTTTTCATCATGGGGCCTTCCATATTCTACTAGTCTTCTCATAATGGTTGTTACATGTACACCAAAAATTCCCATGGTTCTTTCTCCTATGAAAATAAGGGCTAGAATGTCGAGGTTGATGCAACTACTAGAAAATTGAATAAAAAGGAAAGCATGATATAAAATAAAGAAGAAATAATGGGATGATGAATGACCAAGTCAAAATCCAAAGGTCAGCGTGAGTTCTACCCCCTCGTTATGAGTTTATCACCCCTAGTCCTAATGCACTGAATGCATATCAATTGAAAGGACTTAATCTCATTAAGAAAAATAATGAATGCTTGAAACATGAAAAGAGGACTTGAAAAAGTAATAAAATAATATCAAAAGGCAAGGGGTTTGGAATACACACACTGCTAAGGAAAGGGTATCTCAAACAACAAGCACTCCCTCTACAAAGGCACTCATGGAGATGGACAAAGCACGATACCTTGTGTGTCAATGACTCTATCACCATGAAGTAAACCCCATACCACTACATTCACTATACTTACAATTTGATGGGTTTTCTGGGAACTATCTCTCTACCTAGGTATTGACACACCTAATAGGGTCTTTTGATGGTCCTCCGATACCTAAACTTGTCAATTTGCATGAATTCTTGGGCTAATGTGAAGTTTGAAGAAGATACCAAATGTGAATTGCTTACATGGATTTTGTATTAAGTGGTGGCTTACTTTGTATAATTATAATGGCTCTTTTATCTTGTAGTTGTTGGTTTTACCTGATTATGTGGACTTTGTTTGATCATGATACACCTTGACATGGTCCTTTGGAGGATGTTTTTATGATGATACCCAAGACATTATGTACTTTTCAGAGATGTTACACACTTGACATAGAGCATTAGGTCCTTTGATGACTTGGCATGTCCCAAGGCACATTTCCACACCTCTTGGGCCTTGGATGTTGAACATATGAGCTAAGATATTGCAAATATGGTTAGATGGGATATCAGATAGGCAGCAAGCCCCTCATTATGGACAGTGCACCCAGAAGATTGTTAGGATTTGATTTGAGGACGTTGTACTTGGAGATGATTGGACACCCTTTGGGAGGGATGATGGACCCTTCTTCCACCTTTGACATTGGTTTTCACCTTGGACATTGAGCATATTGATTATCGCATCATGCACTATGATAATTTTATGATGGAGAGGTTGATGATGATTTAGTGTCCTTTGACGATGAGATGTGACCTTTAATGAGGAGGTGTGACTTTTCACCGTGCTTTGCACCTTTTGATGATGAGACGTGGCCTTTGGAGGCCCTTGCAGCCTTCTAGAGAAAAAGGTTCAATGATCGATTATGAAGTGCACACTCCTCCAAAAATCCAGGATGAGATTGATCTTGCATAAGTTTATGTAAGGGTCCTCAGGCAATTCATACTTGATGAAGAGGTCACCAAGAATATACACCCTTGGATTCCTAATCCAAGCTCCTCACGAGCTAGGGAATCCAAGTATTATTGAAATATTGACCTCTATTGGCATATGAAAATGATAATGGGTAAATTGTTGGTGGAAAGACATGAATCCCATTAGGATATCCTTTTCCAATTAAACAATGTGCAACTCTAGATCAATATCGTAGACCACAAGATCAACTTGCTCGTTGAGAAGATAACTAGTTTGGACTTCTTGAAGCTGGACTATTGATCCAGATTTTATGAGCAGAACGAAATGAATACAGATTATTAACAGGGGATTAAGACAAAATAATAGAGATACAGTAAAATTGGTTTTCTATTCAATAATGAAATAAGCTGAAAGTGTAAAATGCAGTAGAAACAAGCTTGTTGGAATGGTGGCGACTTATCTCTGAGAAGAGATGTGACGGCAGTGCGCATTCGCAAGAAGAAGGTTACAATGAGGATCTAAAGGCCTTTTTACAATAATCAA
>ML803324.1:433528-446450 GCA_009831015.1 Picea engelmannii | reverse complement strand
TTAACTTATCCATCAAATCACAAATACTATCTTAGCTCAGCTAGGGGTGTGCCATCAAGTTACCAAGCCTTTTTGTGTTCACAAGAAACTAGTATGATTGGCATCGAGAAAATAGTAAGGTCTTTTGAATGGAACAAGAGGATGGATCAACTAGAATTTCTAGTGTAGAATGATGAAGGTTCGATGAAAAACCCCGATGTTTGGTGACCTATCAGTCTACCGATAGTTAATGAGTGAATCAACGTCGTAAGTTTTTCTTAGACATAGTTTCGTTGATACCTTTAGGAAAACGTTCTGAATCCGACCAAACCCATCATACAACGCTGACATGGAAATGATGAAATGGAAGTATAGATATGATAGAGAGAACCTCAAAAGACAATGATGGGAAAAGACTGAGTCATACAAAATATTTATGAAACAAAAATATGTGGCTGTTAATTTTGATCTCTACGTGAGAAACATTTTTTGGGCATACATCTCTAGCTACATCATCCTATCCTACAAATGTCGATGATGTATCGATGATCAATGATTTGTGACGGTTAATGTTTTGTAGTTACGTCCCTCGGATTTCACCAATGCCAAAAATATATTGGCGATCAGTGATCAATGATTTGTTATGGTTGTCCATATTTTTGATTTATATCTTGGATCTCGACAATGCCAAAAAAGTATCTGCGATGTTAAAGAAGTGTACTATAGACCATAATTTGTCGATCATGTACATTTTAGGCCCTTCATGCCATGTTACTAAAACAAATCAATCCATCAATAACTTCAAAGAAAACAATAATAACCTATAACAAGACTCAATAAAAACATATAAATCCATCCTTCCCACAAGATTGACTCTGATTCAAAGATGATAAGTGGTACCAAAAAAAAAAAAAATTTCTCAAAGTCTTTTAGGGTGTGTTGATTGCTCAACAAATGGAAATTCTCTGGGAAAAACCATAATCTCTTCTCTTTCCCTCATGCTTAGCCTGTGCAAATTGGTTGAGGAACCATTTGGATTTATTCTATTCCTTTTCAGCATAACCTTTTCTATGAATGTGTACACAATTTCCTAGGTTCTCAAATCTCGATCTTCTTGTGGGGTTTATCTTTTCTATCCCCTTTATTCTTAACCTCAATCCATGTCCTTTCTATACAAGATCTGAGTAGGGATTCCATTGGCGTGAGGCCATTTAGCTATTATTATTTTCTTATGGTGTTTCTCCGCTGCCAGCGAGCGTCCATAGCCTCGATGGATTTATCCTGACATCACAGACCTTGCTCCACTTCCAGGGATCATCCATAGCCCCATCTATTTTATATGCATACCATCTCAGGCTTTACACTGTTTTTAGGGATTATATTTTTCTAGCATAAAAGTCGAGAGTGATTTTGAGAGGAGGATATCTAATTTTTTTGACAAGGTGAAATTGATAAGGTGGATCTTTTCCTGGATTTGTCCATCAATACATGTAATTCTTTCCATCTAGCCATATTTCTATTTTGTGTTACCAGGACACTAGGTAGATATTTCATCGCTTCCCCAAGTAGTATGCTTACAAAGACAAATATGATTTTGAAAATTTGTACTTGCCCAACGTCTCTTAGTTTATATGTAAGCGTAGGTCAGGAGCAGAGTCTTCTTCACTGTATTTATTAAAGTCAACCACTTCCTTACATAACACAACTTAATTAAAAGAAAATAAAAAGAAAAAGAAGGAAATAAAAGGGAGTTCGAAGTCAGTCTTCCCTAGACCCACACACTCATCCTGATCAAAATGTATGCTAAAAAGAAACATAAACTCAAACAAAACATCAAAAGACACATTTCTTTTCCAGGAGAAGTATTATTTTAAGGCCTAGCCATTCACCAAGAGGGTGTTGGATTCCCCCCACATATTTTGCAATCGTTATGTTCCTGCCCCAATATTCTCGGCCACTTGAAAAGGTCTAATACATAGATTTTGGAACTTTGAGTGTTTTCCTTTGGACTCGTTTCCTTTATCACAGTTCAAGACTAGTTCTCCTACCTCAAATTGTTTTTCTTTGGCCTTATGTTTGTCAAACCATATTTTAACTACCTGTTTATGAGAGGTGAAATTAAATTTATCCTTTTATCTTTCTTCATCCAGTGTGCTAAGGGTATCAATCCTTTTTGTAGAGTGGATGAGGGATGACCTCTTGATGGCTGGGAAATATGTAAAGATGGAAGATGCAATCCGTTGGGAAGAATGGATTATTTTCCATATACTATAAAGTATAGATATTTTCCTATGGCTTCTTTAGGTGTTACTCTATTAGCCCATAGGGCATTATCAAGTAAATTATGCCAATTCCTCTAATTTTCAATAACTATTTTTTTTTTAATTCTCACCAGGTTTTTATTCATTGAATCTTCTACTCCATTCCCTTGAGGATAGTAGTTAACAAAGTATCTTATTATGATCCCCTTATCCAGGGTGAATTCTGTCAAGCGCATGGAAGAAAAGTAGGAAGCATTGTAAAAAACAAGGATAGAGGGCATCCCAAACCTTGTTATTAGTTGTTGTTCTAAAAATTGGATCACTGCCATTTCATGAACGTGCGTGAGAGGAATATCCTCCATCCATCTCATGAAATAATATGTAGCAGTCAAGATATATTTATGTTTTTTCGATGAATTTTGAGTAATTTCTCCTATGACGTATATTCCCCATTGCTCAAATGTTCTGGATATGGTCACTGGATGAAGTGGAATGACTGCCCTATTTTCCCTACCAATGGTTACTTGACAATATTTACATTTTCTGGCATACGCATGAGCGTCCCTGAACAGATGTTGGCATAGGGGTAGACCCAAGGTTCAAATCTTAACAACACACAAACAAAACCCTGACTATCGACCCTTTCGACAACACCTGCGGACCAGGTGAGGTATCACCCGAGGTAGAAGAAAGGGGGGGTTATAGGACATAAGTGTCTGTAACCAATATGGGACATGGATCTATGATTATAACACTTCACATGATATTCTATTAACACTTAGGAGAAACATGCATTAGTTTCTTAGCTTTATTAACATCGAGGAACGTACCCAAAGATAGATCAGTGAAGTAACAATAAATGATTACATATCCTGAGAACTTAGCACTAAGTTAGATCTAACATTAATTTACCCTTAACACAAGTAAAGCATTTAAGCAATAAAAAATCTATCTATGATACATAATAATCAAGGCACTGAGAAGATTCATAACATAAACAACAAATAACCAAGAAAACTAAATACACAAGATATATGTAGTTCACCCCAGTGTGGGGCTACGTCCACCAACTGCTTTGACTTCTTTATTATTCATCCATATCTTACATTCATTCACCCATGTGCACTAAGCCACAGATTTATGCTTCACAACAGACAAGAGATCTGTGCACTAAGCGCCAGATCCTCCTTCCAATACTAGGTCCAGGCATAGATCCAATTCTCTATCAATCACAAAGCCTTAATGCATATACATTTTTTTGCACAAAGAAACTCAACTACTCACACCTAGCTATCCAAAACTCTCTATTACTTCACTTGCTTCTACCATACATTCTTACTTATTTATACTTTTACAATCCCTTACAGTAAGGCCTAATCATGGTTAAACCCCATGGGCTGACATCCCATAACCCATTATAAAAACCCTAAAGAACCCCTTACTAGGTCCACATATCCCGCAAAACAAGTGAGATCTGTGATCTCAGCCTCGCCTAGGAACTCGTTCCTCGACCATAGTGTCGAAGTCCAAAAGTGGTCCAAATCTGACCAAGGTTTCCTCAAAACTTGGTTGAGGGCCAAGAGGCACCCAACACTCACCTATGAATCATCCTGAGTCACTCAGGTCTGGAAAAAGATGCTTCTAAGGCCTCAATATTAAATCAGGTTGCCTGAACTTGCTTCTTCACCTGAGACTCCTACTCAGCGAGCTCCTGGATTGTCTGCTTTGTAACAGGCCCTTCTAGGCGTTGTTCTACTGATGCAACCACTTGGTCCAATTGCGAGCTTTTTCCATCAATTTATTTGAACACCTTCTAGGCTTCGTCTGACACAGGTTGCAACTTCTGCGTGACTTCCATTACTCTACCATATAGGGCAGTGATATGTTGTTGTACTACGTGCTTCTCCTAGGATCTCTTCATTCTTTCAACTGTGGTGAGCAACTTCATCTATGTCTGTAGGGAAAATGCTTGCTGCTGTGCCTCTTGTAACTGTGCTTCCAACTTCCTTAGCTCTCGATCCTTTGCGAGGTGTTCATATGTCTATGCGCTTCTATTACTCAGTTGTTTTCATTCTGAGGTGAGGGCTTTGATTATTACAATTTATTCTTAGTGGTCTCCTCCCTCTGGTCACACACCTCCTTCTGAGTGCTCTCTACTTCTTGGGCCTCTAATTATGTTATTTTAGCCTAAAGCTACTAGAGGGTCTCAATGAGCTTCACCACTTGAGCCTCGACTGACCCTTGCTCCTCCTATGCCAAGCCTGGCACAAAGTGACATGCTCTAGTCACTACTTTTTTGACCATGGCCCATTCTGTGAGCAAATTCTCCTTTTCTCTCTGTAGATGGGATTTTTCCTCGTGGAGCATCACCTGAAACTCTTCTCTCTCACTTTCATAGGTAGTTAAACTGTACCGCACTACTTATAATTATTCTAAGGCTTCATATTTCTCTTTTTTCAATTCTTCTGTAGTCTTCTCCTTCTCTTCCTGGATTCTATGAAGTTGATCTTCTGTCGCATCTGCAAGTATTCTTAATTGGGCTGGTTCATCCCCCAATTATATAATATGTGACAAAGAAGGTGTAGTGGGTACTGCGTTGACCAAACCCATAACTTTCTATACTTATTTTAATCCCTTTTCGATCCTTCCATATAGCTCCTCCTGATTCTCTCCATATCTCTGCAAGATGTCCTCAGAAGTTTCCTCCATATCTCTATGGACCAGATTGATATCGTCCTCCGTGAGTGTGGCCTCCAATTGGGGCTTATTAGGGAACACTTTCTTCCTTGTTGAATGTTTCTTGGGAGAAACCTTCCTCTTCTGCGGTGTGACTGTTCTAGTAGGGGGGTATTTAGCTGATGTAGCTTCACCTCCTCCTTGTTCTTCTCCTCCTCCTCTAAGTGAGCTAGACTCGTTATCTTTAGAAGCATAATCCTCCTCATTGCTCTCTATATCCTAGACTTTCTCCTTCTTTTTGTTCTTCTTCGTCCCACTGGAATATCCGACATGCTTGATCTGAGTGACTATGGGGCTTCTTATGGTGTCGGTGTTAGAGAATTTTGCATCAGTGGTAGGTACAAGACTTTCCTCTGGCCATTCCGTTGTCATCTACTCCATGTCTTTGTCTGTCAGCTTGTAGTATGATTGTAGTTCTTCCTTGTTCTCATCTCTGTGCACAGTGATGTAGATGAAATGCATATCTACATGGAAGTTTGATATTGGTCAGTACTGGTTTAAGGTGCGTGGTGTCATGCGTGGAAATGATTCAATGACAACCATCAATTGTTGGTAGTATGCATGAAAAACGACATTGGACTTACATTGCTTCGTCATGTCGTTGGTGTACCACGATGTTGAAAACTGAGTGGCCAACGGCTCCAAGGGTTCGATCTATGGGAAGGTGGATCCTTTAGGCATCTTCCAAGTGACAAATGTGATCAAAATGATCAGACAACTAGAGTGGAATTCATATCCCAAATCCTAGGCTTTGTGACAATATTTCTCTAGTTCATTGACAAGGTAGCTCACCCAGTTCATCTGCATGTCCTCCATACATTTTCCTGCTAGGTCCACCACAAATCCAGTGACCTGTGTGGGGCGGTTCATCCTTACGAGATTGCAAGCTATGATTTGGAAATCGAGGCACACTGTGTCATCCTGTATAGAGGCCACCTTGTAACCTCACTTTCCTTTTTTGACTTCTCCATAATCTTCCTTGATGCATTGTGCTAGGGAACGGTTTGAGGCCTTCACTGGAAAAAACTGCTGATGGTCAGGTCCCTTCATACTAAAGCCTGTAATCTGGTGGATCAACGTCGGATCCATAGTAATCCTCTGGCCGTGCCACAGGTATCCGCCATGATAGCATGACAAGAGGAGTTTAATGCAAGAATTAACATTTAGGTGATGGCCAAAATGTACAGGAAATTCGACAATATGTTTAGAGAGTTTCCTATGGATTCTTTAGGTGTTACTCTATAACCCCATAGGGCATTATGAAGTAAATTATGCCAATTCCCCTAATTTTCAACAACTATTATTTTTTAAATTCTCACCAGGTTTTTATTCGTTGAATCTTCTACTCCATTCCCTTGCATATAGTAGTTAGCAAAGTATCTTATTATGATCCCCTTATCCAGGTTGAATTCTTTCAAGCGCATGGTAGAAAAGTAGGAAGCATTGTCAAAAGAAAGTACATAGGGCATCCCAAACCTTGTTATTAGTTGTTGTTCTAAAAATTATATCACTACCCTTTCATTAACATCTGTGAGAGGGATAGCCTCCATCCATCTCGTGAAATAATCAGTAGCAGTCAATATATATTTATGTTGTTTTGACGAGTTAGGAGTATTTTTTCCTATGACATATATTCCCCATTGCTCGAATTTTCTAGATATGGTCAATGGATGAAGTGGAATGGATTCCCTATTTTCCCTACCAACGCTTACTTGACAAGAGTTACATTTCCTAGCATACACATGAACATCCCTGAACAGATGTTGGCACAATGGCAGAACTAGGGTTCAACACTTAACAACGTACCAACAAAACCTTGACCGTTGGCCCTTTCGGCAACACCTGCGGAGCAGGTGAGGTCTCACCCAAGGTAGAAGCAAGGGGGGGTTACAAGACACAGGTGTTTGTAACCAAGATGGGACATAGATATGTGATTATAACACTTCGCAGGATATTCTATTAACACTTAGGAATAACATGCATTATCTTCTTAGCTTTATTAACATCGCATAACATACCCAAAGATAGATCAGCACAATAAAAATAAATGATTACATATCCTAAGAACTTATCACTAAATTAGATCTAAATTCCATTTACCCTTAACATAATTAAAGCACTTAAGAAACACCATATATATCTATTATACATAATAATCAAGGCACTGAGCAAATTCATAACATAAACAAAAAAGAACCAACAAAACCAAAGACACAAGATATACATGGTTCACCCTAGTGTGGGGTTACATCCACCAACCACTTCTCCTTCTTTATTATTCATCCAGATCTTACATTCATTCACTCATGTGCACTAAGAGACAGAGTTATGCTTCATAATGGACATGAAATCTGTGCACTGAGCACCAGATCCTCCTTCCGATACTAGGTCCAGGCATAGAGCCAATTATCTATCAAGCACAAATCCTTAATGTGTATACATTATGTTGCACAAAGAAACTCAACTACTCACACTTAGCTATCCAGATTCCGCGAACCTGCCTCTTGAGAGGTTCCATTCTGCGAAGTCTTCCATATGTTCTCTTTAGCTTCTTGTACCTTTTCCAACTTATCTTGAGCTTCCTTGCCTTCTTTCCTGTGATTTGAGTCACTCTAACTATTTCTGGAATCCTCTTTCCATTCTTATTCTTATATTCCCCTATCATAGTGGCTTCTCACTATTGAGGTTCCCTCAAACATTCTTAAGTTAATAGTTCCTGGGTGGATATACTTCTTTATTGCATAGATAGGTTTTGCAAGCATTCTTACATTCTTTCAACCTTGACAAATAATTCTCTTGCCTCCTGCATTGTTACTTTGTTCTGTTGCTTCGACTTATCCTCTCGTTCTTCTATTAGTCGATCTATTTTTCTAGCTATGAAATCCCTTAGTTCTTGCTTTTTCTTTTTTGTGGCCTCTTCCTCTTCCTTTCTTCTGATATGATCTTTCTCAATCCAAGTCTTACCTAATAAAACTGGGAAGGGGGAATTGTCCCCAACAAACTTAATGATTTCAAATTCCTCTTTAGTCAATCTTCCATGAACAATAATATGTACATTAGTAACTCTTCCACATAGGTTATCATCTTACCCTTAAACAAGCCTATCCTTCCTAATGAAGGTATCACAAAAAGCTTTCCCAAAATTTCCCAAGTGTCTTCTGTCATAATATTCACTTGTGATTCCTCATCCAAGACACAGTCTATGCCAAAGTCTTCTATTCTTTTACTTATGTGTTGTTTTACTTTCGGGATCTCTGGTAAACTGACATCTTTGTGAACATCCATCATTTATTTCAATTGTAATACCATAATATGAACTTCCTCTGACCTTTCTTATTTTTTTATTTTCTAACATGCCCTTAGTCTCTTGACTTTCTTCATAGTTTTCTTGTCTTTCATTCATCCTTTCGACTTTACAGATCATCCTTGGACAATCCTCAACCTCATGACCAACAATCTTACAACACAGACAAATGGGGCCTGCGCTAGGGAATTCCTTAGTAAGATGTCTCGACCTACCGCATTTATAACACAAAGTTAATCCTCTTTTTCTTTTAAATGTTCCCCAACCTCTTCTGTACTATACATCACCTCTAGGGTCATAGTGCTAGACCTGCAATCTACAAAAAACAATTCTAGGTTCCTGCATCCATTTATTAGTCCAAAAACTCTTTCTATGTATAGGAATAACATATATTTCTTCATTTCCATTAAATTTACTGAAATCAACTCTTTCTTTCAACTACGTTCTAGCCTTCAGACTAATACATAGTCTATTAAACATACTTAAATTCATGTTTCTAAAACAAAAAATTTCACTTATCTTTCTCTTGTCAAAGCACAAAGCTTACCTCTTTTAGAATATTGCCTCTTTTCTTCAGATCAGATTTCTTTCTTAGCATAAAGCTTCACAAGTTAAGTAGAGTGTTGCGCACTTCAACAACATATATATTCACCGAGATTCTCTTTTCTTTACTTCAGTTCCCAGTAATCGAAGTTTCAGGTCTTGACAACAGAAAAATTTGTTGGCACAGGGGTAGACCCAGGGTTCAACGCTTAACAACACACCAATAAAACCGTGACTATTTTCCCTTTCGGAAACACCTTTGGAGCAGGCGAGGTCTCAACCGAGGTATAAGAAAGGGGGGGTTACAAGAAATAGCTGTCTTTAACCAAGTTGGGACACATATATGTAATGATAACACTTCACAGGATATTCTATTGACACTTAGGAACAACATGCATTAGTTTCTTAGCTTTATTAACATCGTAGAATGTACCCAAAGATAGATTAGCATAGTAACAATAAATGATTACATATCCTAAGCACTTAGCACTAAGTTAGATCTAACATTCATTTACCCTTAACACAAGTAAAGCATTTAAGAAATAAAAAATCTATCTGTCATACATAATAATCAAGGCATTGAGAAGATTCATAACATAAACAAAAAAACACCAAGCAAACCAAAGACATAACATATACATGGCTCACTTGAGTGTGGGGCTACATCCACCAACTTCTTTGCCTTGTTTATTATTCATCCAGATCTTACATTCATTCACTCCCGTGCACTAAGACACAGAGTTACGCTTCCCAATGGACAGGAGATCTGCGCACTGAGAACCAGATCCTCCTTCCAATACTAGGTCCACGCACAAAGGCAATTCTTTGTCAAGCACAAATATTTAATGCGTATACATTTTTTTGCACAAAGAAACTCAACTACTCACAGTTAGCTATCCAAAACTTCTCTCTTATTTCGCTTTCTTCTACCATACATTCTTACTTATTTATACTTTTACAATCCCTTACAATAAGGCCTAATCATGGGTAAATCCCATGGGATGACATCACATAACCCATTACAAAACCCTAAATAACCCCTTACTGGGTCCACATAGCTCAAACAATAAGTGAGATCCATGATCTCAGGTCCGCCTGGGTGCTCCTTGTTGTGGGTGGGAAATCCCTCCTACAGACTAGCACTAAGGGTTTAATCATGCATGCAGAAAATGACCATTTTAAGGCCTCTACTATTTCCCTATTCTCCGAACACAAAAATCCACATTCATGCAATACAAAGGTGCAAACAAGATTAGGTAACTCTCCCTTAAATCCTTCATTTGATTTCTATCCCTTGTCTTTCACTCGCTCCTTCACTACAAGCCTCCTCCCAAACCTGACCTGCATTCACACATGGACAAACAGAGAGCTGTAAACATGCATTTCATATACTAATTGTTGGGTTAGATGTGACAATATCATGAAATAAATACACAATTTGAACACATGATATGGTGGGACAAAAAAAGTATTCCCTTTTGTATTAATCTTCACAAGAGTAAACTTTACAATATGTGGTTGGAACTGGTCCTCGAATCTGGTCCTAGGCTCCTCTTCAACTGTGCTCCAACTGCTTCTGTATATGCTTCTCTTCACACAATAGTTGCAAAAGGTTGATGCTAGGGGAATGCTAATTCGGGTAGAGTTTCTTTACTATGATTTTACTCCTTTCAAATGGGACCCCTAACCCTTATTTTATAGGCTAGAAGGAGCTAGGTATTTAGTCGAGTGACTGGCCATGCAAGGTCAAAAGGTTTAGTTAACTTACCCAAAACTGTGTGTTCCATCAACACCTTTCCATTTTTTCGTTCTTTTGTAGGTACACGCGGGCTGAAATGGGATAGCTAGCATGTACACGAGGGCTATAGTGGGTTAGCTAGAGTGTAGACATCGACTGTATTGGGTCAGATAGCGTGTGCCCTTAAAAAAGGTGTTTTTAAGAAGATATGTTCAGGAGTGGCTTGGTGAAGAATGAAAATGAGATGGCTTTATACTAGGTAAGAATGTTTGATGAAAATTAGGGTTATAATAGATGCCCCCTAATGTATGAGGTCAGAAGAACATCTAATGGCTGAAATACATTATCAACCTTTATCAACGTACCAAACCAGTGAGCCCAAGGACCAGAATGCAGGAGGTGCCATCTCCAAAATAACAATTGTCTCACTGAGGGGGGCATGCCCATGCTCAGAATGAAATAAAATCATGGCTACTAATCAAATACACTGTAGATCCATGTCATATAACTATATAAAGTGTAGCCATCAGCAATACACAGGGATCTACATCTCAAAATCAAAAATATATACATGTATAGTATCCATCTTCTAGAAGTTGATAAGGCCTGATGGCTGGAGATGAGGTCTTCAAAGCTCGAGCATCAACTTCAAAATCTTCAAAAATTGGGTAGGAGTGTAATATGAGTGTACGAATTCACTACCCAGAGGTCTTCGATGGCTCATCAAGCATGGACTAGAGGATCTTGATGATAAGACCAAAGGCTTCATTGATTTCGAACAAAGACTTGATTGGACTTTTGGGATGGATGGGCATGGGGTCAGAGACAATACTACAGAGGGGCCGACTCAAGCTTGGTAAAAAATTCCCTTGGACAATAGCATGAAAAATGATGAGACTCAGGCAGCATGATGTTGACATAAGTTCATGATGTAGGAGACAACACAAACTTCCCATATGTTTGGAAGAATAACCATATGGAGGAGGACACAGCTCTACGGAGAAAGAATAGCTTCCTAAGGTCATATTAAATCCTAGGGCTTGACAAACAAATGGAAGGATGTGCTTTGTCCAAGGGTGACTCAATGTGCTTTCAATAAAAATAAAATACTTTCTTCTTCCTCTTTTTGGGACATATTTGATTTTTTTTTTTGTCTTTTTCAATAATTTTGGAAAAAGAATAAAAGAATGATATGTTACAAAGGAGGAATGAGTGTCACAAACATACTAGTTCTAGAAGCCAGGATAAGACTGATGTTTAGAGCAAGGACACTTGGAAAATCCCTCCCGAGGCCAAAGGTGTCAAGACACAAAGGCAAAGTGCTACGGGGCTTGCGTATAAGGCATGCTTCAGATGGTTCAGTTGAGAGAAAAATGGAGCTAACATTAGGACAATGATGCAGATATGGAAACACGGTTAACAAAACACACAATGGTAACGTCCTTTGATGTAATTTTAATGATCCCAAAGAAGGTAATCTCGACAGTTTTTCATATTTAGAGAGTTTGAAAAAATGTAAAAGGAGACTCCACTGGGGTACCTTTTTCAAAGATAGTCTATTCGACTTGAAAAAGGGGTAAACTACCACTGAACAAATGTCTATAAGATACAGACCCTCTGTACCAGACAATGTCAAACATTGGAGGGTATTTGAAGATGATCAGGAGATTGAGAAGTTCCTCCGATCCATCGATGACTTCTCTGCATCGTGTATAGATGAGGAACAAGATCCTGACGAGAAGCCTGATCACCACCCTGAGGAGTTGTTGAACCAGGTTGCTGATCATCAGATTATCCGACTACCGAGCAATCATATACCACAGAGTCTGATCCCACTAGAAAGATTGTTCAACGGAAATGATGTATCTGTGGAGGGCAGAATTTTGGGTGACGATGCTGACACGACTGAAAGAAACATAGGCACATCAGAGGAGCCCAAGTATGTCAAGCTATCGAGAAGTTTGACCGAAGAGCAGAGGATCGGATATACTAAGTTGCTGAAGGAGTTTGCTGACGTGTTTGCATGGACCTATGAAGACCTTAAGACATATGACACGTCAATTATTGAGCACAAGATCCCACTAAAGGAGGATGCTAGGCCTTTCAAGCAGAAGTTGAGGCAGATCAATCCCACGCTGTTGCCTGTTACGGAGAGGGAGGTAAAAAAGTTGTTGGATGCCCAAATCATAGTCCCCTTGAGGTACTCCAGCTGGGTAGCAAATTTGGTCCCAGTAAGGAAGAAGAGCAGAGAAATCAGACTCTGTGTCGATTTCAGAAACCTGAACAGGAGTTCGAGGAAGGACAATTACCCCCTGCCCAACATGGATCACATATTGCAGAGGGTCACTGGTGCATCAAGGA
>ML803324.1:417468-433428 GCA_009831015.1 Picea engelmannii | reverse complement strand
ATGGATCTCACTTATTGTTTGAGCTATGTGGACCCAGTAAGGGGTTATTTAGGGTTTTGTAATGGGTTATGTGATGTCATCCCATGGGATTTACCCATGATTAGGCCTTATTGTAAGGGATTGTAAAAGTATAAATAAGTAAGAATGTATGGTAGAAGAAAGCGAAATAAGAGAGAAGTTTTGGATAGCTAACTGTGAGTAGTTGAGTTTCTTTGTGCAAAAAAATGTATACGCATTAAATATTTGTGCTTGACAAAGAATTGCCTTTGTGCGTGGACCTAGTATTGGAAGGAGGATCTGGTTCTCAGTGCGCAGATCTCCTGTCCATTGGGAAGCGTAACTCTGTGTCTTAGTGCACGGGAGTGAATGAATGTAAGATCTGGATGAATAATAAACAAGGCAAAGAAGTTGGTGGATGTAGCCCCACACTCAAGTGAGCCATGTATATGTTATGTCTTTGGTTTGCTTGGTGTTTTTTTGTTTATGTTATGAATCTTCTCAATGCCTTGATTATTATGTATGACAGATAGATTTTTTATTTCTTAAATGCTTTACTTGTGTTAAGGGTAAATGAATGTTAGATCTAACTTAGTGCTAAGTGCTTAGGATATGTAATCATTTATTGTTACTATGCTAATCTATCTTTGGGTACATTCTACGATGTTAATAAAGCTAAGAAACTAATGCATGTTGTTCCTAAGTGTCAATAGAATATCCTGTGAAGTGTTATCATTACATATATGTGTCCCAACTTGGTTAAAGACAGCTATTTCTTGTAACCCCCCCTTTCTTATACCTCGGTTGAGACCTCGCCTGCTCCAAAGGTGTTTCCGAAAGGGAAAATAGTCACGGTTTTATTGGTGTGTTGTTAAGCGTTGAACCCTGGGTCTACCCCTGTGCCAACAAATTTTTCTGTTGTCAAGACCTGAAACTTCGATTACTGGGAACTGAAGTAAAGAAAAGAGAATCTCGGTGAATATATATGTTGTTGAAGTGCGCAACACTCTACTTAACTTGTGAAGCTTTATGCTAAGAAAGAAATCTGATCTGAAGAAAAGAGGCAATATTCTAAAAGAGGTAAGCTTTGTGCTTTGACAAGAGAAAGATAAGTGAAATTTTTTGTTTTAGAAACATGAATTTAAGTATGTTTAATAGACTATGTATTAGTCTGAAGGCTAGAACGTAGTTGAAAGAAAGAGTTGATTTCAGTAAATTTAATGGAAATGAAGAAATATATGTTATTCCTATACATAGAAAGAGTTTTTGGACTAATAAATGGATGCAGGAACCTAGAATTGTTTTTTGTAGATTGCAGGTCTAGCACTATGACCCTAGAGGTGATGTATAGTACAGAAGAGGTTGGGGAACATTTAAAAGAAAAAGAGGATTAACTTTGTGTTATAAATGCGGTAGGTCGAGACATCTTACTAAGGAATTCCCTAGCGCAGGCCCCATTTGTCTGTGTTGTAAGATTGTTGGTCATGAGGTTGAGGATTGTCCAAGGATGATCTGTAAAGTCGAAAGGATGAATGAAAGACAAGAAAACTATGAAGAAAGTCAAGAGACTAAGGGCATGTTAGAAAATAAAAAAATAAGAAAGGTCAGAGGAAGTTCATATTATGGTATTACAATTGAAATAAATGATGGATGTTCACAAAGATGTCAGTTTACCAGAGATCCCGAAAGTAAAACAACACATAAGTAAAAGAATAGAAGACTTTGGCATAGACTGTGTCTTGGATGAGGAATCACAAGTGAATATTATGACAGAAGACACTTGGGAAATTTTGGGAAAGCTTTTTGTGATACCTTCATTAGGAAGGATAGGCTTGTTTAAGGGTAAGATGATAACCTATGTGGAAGAGTTACTAATGTACATATTATTGTTCATGGAAGATTGACTAAAGAGGAATTTGAAATCATTAAGTTTGTTGGGGACAATTCCCCCTTCCCAGTTTTATTAGGTAAGACTTGGATTGAGAAAGATCATATCAGAAGAAAGGAAGAGGAAGAGGCCACAAAAAAGAAAAAGCAAGAACTAAGGGATTTCATAGCTAGAAAAATAGATCGACTAATAGAAGAACGAGAGGATAAGTCGAAGCAACAGAACAAAGTAACAATGCAGGAGGCAAGAGAATTATTTGTCAAGGTTGAAAGAATGTAAGAATGCTTGCAAAACCTATCTATGCAATAAAGAAGTATATCCACCCAGGAACTATTAACTTAAGAATGTTTGAGGGAACCTCAATAGTGAGAAGCCACTATGATAGGGGAATATAAGAATAAGAATGGAAAGAGGATTCCAGAAATAGTTAGAGTGACTCAAATCACAGGAAAGAAGGCAAGGAAGCTCAAGATAAGTTGGAAAAGGTACAAGAAGCTAAAGAGAACATATGGAAGACTTCGCAGAATGGAACCTCTCAAGAGGCAGGTTCGCGGAATCTGGATAGCTAAGTGTGAGTAGTTGAGTTTCTTTGTGCAACATAATGTATACACATTAAGGATTTGTGCTTGATAGATAATTGGCTCTATGCCTGGACCTAGTATCGGAAGGAGGATCTGGTGCTCAGTGCACAGATTTCATGTCCATTATGAAGCATAACTCTGTCTCTTAGTGCACATGAGTGAATGAATGTAAGATCTGGATGAATAATAAAGAAGGAGAAGTGGTTGGTGGATGTAACCCCACACTAGGGTGAACCATGTATATCTTGTGTCTTTGGTTTTGTTGGTTCTTTTTTGTTTATGTTATGAATTTGCTCAGTGCCTTGATTATTATGTATAATAGATATATATGGTGTTTCTTAAGTGCTTTAATTATGTTAAGGGTAAATGGAATTTAGATCTAATTTAGTGATAAGTTCTTAGGATATGTAATCATTTATTTTTATTGTGCTGATCTATCTTTGGGTATGTTATGCGATGTTAATAAAGCTAAGAAGATAATGCATGTTATTCCTAAGTGTTAATAGAATATCCTGCGAAGTGTTATAATCACATATCTATGTCCCATCTTGGTTACAAACACCTGTGTCTTGTAACCCCCCCTTGCTTCTACCTTGGGTGAGACCTCACCTGCTCCGCAGGTGTTGCCGAAAGGGCCAACGGTCAAGGTTTTGTTGGTACGTTGTTAAGTGTTGAACCCTAGTTCTGCCATTGTGCCAACATCTGTTCAGGGATGTTCATGTGTATGCTAGGAAATGTAACTCTTGTCAAGTAAGCGTTGGTAGGGAAAATAGGGAATCCATTCCACTTCATCCATTGACCATATCTAGAAAATTCGAGCAATGGGGAATATATGTCATAGGAAAAAATACTCCTAACTCGTCAAAACAACATAAATATATATTGACTGCTACTGATTATTTCACGAGATGGATGGAGGCTATCCCTCTCACAGATGTTAATGAAAGGGTAGTGATATAATTTTTAGAACAACAACTAATAACAAGGTTTGGGATGCCCTATGTACTTTCTTTTGACAATGCTTCCTACTTTTCTACCATGCGCTTGAAAGAATTCAACCTGGATAAGGGGATCATAATAAGATACTTTGCTAACTACTATATGCAAGGGAATGGAGTAGAAGATTCAACGAATAAAAACCTGGTGAGAATTTAAAAAATAATAGTTGTTGAAAATTAGGGGAATTGGCATAATTTACTTCATAATGCCCTATGGGGTTATAGAGTAACACCTAAAGAATCCATAGGAAACTCTCTAAACATATTGTCGAATTTCCTGTACATTTTGGCCATCACCTAAATGTTAATTCTTGCATTAAACTCCTCTTGTCATGCTATCATGGCGGATACCTGTGGCACGGCCAGAGGATTACTATGGATCCGACGTTGATCCACCAGATTACAGGCTTTAGTATGAAGGGACCTGACCATCAGCAGTTTTTTCCAGTGAAGGCCTCAAACCGTTCCCTAGCACAATGCATCAAGGAAGATTATGGAGAAGTCAAAAAAGGAAAGTGAGGTTACAAGGTGGCCTCTATACAGGATGACACAGTGTGCCTCGATTTCCAAATCATAGCTTGCAATCTCGTAAGGATGAACCGCCCCACACAGGTCACTGGATTTGTGGTGGACCTAGCAGGAAAATGTATGGAGGACATGCAGATGAACTGGGTGAGCTACCTTGTCAATGAACTAGAGAAATATTGTCACAAAGCCTAGGATTTGGGATATGAATTCCACTCTAGTTGTCTGATCATTTTGATCACATTTGTCACTTGGAAGATGCCTAAAGGATCCACCTTCCCATAGATCGAACCCTTGGAGCCGTTGGCCACTCAGTTTTCAACATCGTGGTACACCAACGACATGACGAAGCAATGTAAGTCCAATGTCGTTTTTCATGCATACTACCAACAATTGATGGTTGTCATTGAATCATTTCCACGCATGACACCACGCACCTTAAACCAGTACTGACCAATATCAAACTTCCATGTAGATATGCATTTCATCTACATCACTGTGCACAGAGATGAGAACAAGGAAGAACTACAATCATACTACAAGCTGACAGACAAAGACATGGAGTAGATGACAACGGAATGGCCAGAGGAAAGTCTTGTACCTACCACTGATGCAAAATTCTCTAACACCGACACCATAAGAAGCCCCATAGTCACTCAGATCAAGCATGTCGGATATTCCAGTGGGACGAAGAAGAACAAAAAGAAGGAGAAAGTCTAGGATATAGAGAGCAATGAGGAGGATTATGCTTCTAAAGATAACGAGTCTAGCTCACTTAGAGGAGGAGGAGAAGAACAAGGAGGAGGTGAAGCTACATCAGCTAAATACCCCCCTACTAGAACAGTCACACCGCAGAAGAGGAAGGTTTCTCCCAAGAAACATTCAACAAGGAAGAAAGTGTTCCCTAATAAGCCCCAATTGGAGGCCACACTCACGGAGGACGATATCAATCTGGTCCATAGAGATATGGAGGAAACTTCTGAGGACATCTTGCAGAGATATGGAGAGAATCAGGAGGAGCTATATGGAAGGATCGAAAAGGGATTAAAATAAGTATAGAAAGTTATGGGTTTGGTCAACGCAGTACCCACTACACCTTCTTTGTCACATATTATATAATTGGGGGATGAACCAGCCCAATTAAGAATACTTGCAGATGCGACAGAAGATCAACTTCATAGAATCCAGGAAGAGAAGGAGAAGACTACAGAAGAATTGAAAAAAGAGAAATATGAAGCCTTAGAATAATTATAAGTAGTGCGGTACAGTTTAACTACCTATGAAAGTGAGAGAGAAGAGTTTCAGGTGATGCTCCACGAGGAAAAATCCCATCTACAGAGAGAAAAGGAGAATTTGCTCACAGAATGGGCCATGGTCAAAAAAGTAGTGACTAGAGCATGTCACTTTGTGCCAGGCTTGGCATAGGAGGAGCAAGGGTCAGTCGAGGCTCAAGTGGTGAAGCTCATTGAGACCCTCTAGTAGCTTTAGGCTAAAATAACATAATTAGAGGCCCAAGAAGTAGAGAGCACTCAGAAGGAGGTGTGTGACCAGAGGGAGGAGACCACTAAGAATAAATTGTAATAATCAAAGCCCTCACCTCAGAATGAAAACAACTGAGTAATAGAAGCGCATAGACATATGAACACCTCGCAAAGGATCGAGAGCTAAGGAAGTTGGAAGCACAGTTACAAGAGGCACAGCAGCAAGCATTTTCCCTACAGACATAGATGAAGTTGCTCACCACAGTTGAAAGAATGAAGAGATCCTAGGAGAAGCACGTAGTACAACAACATATCACTGCCCTATATGGTAGAGTAATGGAAGTCACGCAGAAGTTGCAACCTGTGTCAGACGAAGCCTAGAAGGTGTTCAAATAAATTGATGGAAAAAGCTCGCAATTGGACCAAGTGGTTGCATCAGTAGAACAACGCCTAGAAGGGCCTGTTACAAAGCAGACAATCCAGGAGCTCGCTGAGTAGGAGTCTCAGGTGAAGAAGCAAGTTCAGGCAACCTGATTTAATATTGAGGCCTTAGAAGCATCTTTTTCCAGACCTGAGTGACTCAGGATGATTCATAGGTGAGTGTTGGGTGCCTCTTGGCCCTCAACCAAGTTTTGAGGAAACCTTGGTCAGATTTGGACCACTTTTGGACTTCGACACTATGGTCGAGGAACGAGTTCCTAGGCGAGGCTGAGATCACAGATCTCACTTGTTTTGCGGGATATGTGGACCTAGTAAGGGGTTCTTTAGGGTTTTTATAATGGGTTATGGGATGTCAGCCCATGGGGTTTAACCATGATTAGGCCTTACTGTAAGGGATTGTAAAAGTATAAATAAGTAAGAATGTATGGTAGAAGCAAGTGAAGTAATAGAGAGTTTTGGATAGCTAGGTGTGAGTAGTTGAGTTTCTTTGTGCAAAAAAATGTATATGCATTAAGGCTTTGTGATTGATAGAGAATTGGATCTATGCCTGGACCTAGTATTGGAAGGAGGATCTGGCGCTTAGTGCACAGATCTCTTGTCTGTTGTGAAGCATAAATCTGTGGCTTAGTGCACATGGGTGAATGAATGTAAGATATGGATGAATAATAAAGAAGTCAAAGCAGTTGGTGGACGTAGCCCCACACTGGGGTGAACTACATATATCTTGTGTATTTAGTTTTCTTGGTTATTTGTTGTTTATGTTATGAATCTTCTCAGTGCCTTGATTATTATGTATCATAGATAGATTTTTTATTGCTTAAATGCTTTACTTGTGTTAAGGGTAAATTAATGTTAGATCTAACTTAGTGCTAAGTTCTCAGGATATGTAATCATTTATTGTTACTTCACTGATCTATCTTTGGGTACGTTCCTCGATGTTAATAAAGCTAAGAAACTAATGCATGTTTCTCCTAAGTGTTAATAGAATATCATGTGAAGTGTTATAATCATAGATCCATGTCCCATATTGGTTACAGACACTTATGTCCTATAACCCCCCCTTTCTTCTACCTCGGGTGATACCTCACCTGGTCCGCAGGTGTTGTCGAAAGGGTCGATAGTCAGGGTTTTGTTTGTGTGTTGTTAAGATTTGAACCTTGGGTCTACCCCTATGCCAACATCTGTTCAGGGACGCTCATGCGTATGCCAGAAAATGTAAATATTGTCAAGTAACCATTGGTAGGGAAAATAGGGCAGTCATTCCACTTCATCCAGTGACCATATCCAGAACATTTGAGCAATGGGGAATATACGTCATAGGAGAAATTACTCAAAATTCATCGAAAAAACATAAATATATCTTGACTGCTACATATTATTTCATGAGATGGATGGAGGATATTCCTCTCACGCACGTTCATGAAATGGCAGTGATCCAATTTTTAGAACAACAACTAATAACAAGGTTTGGGATGCCCTCTATCCTTGTTTTTTACAATGCTTCCTACTTTTCTTCCATGCGCTTGACAGAATTCACCCTGGATAAGGGGATCATAATAAGATACTTTGTTAACTACTATCCTCAAGGGAATGGAGTAGAAGATTCAATGAATAAAAACCTGGTGAGAATTAAAAAAAAAATAGTTATTGAAAATTAGAGGAATTGGCATAATTTACTTGATAATGCCCTATGGGCTAATAGAGTAACACCTAAAGAAGCCATAGGAAAATATCTATACTTTATAGTATATGGAAAATAATCCATTCTTCCCAACGGATTGCATCTTCCATCTTTACATATTTCCCAGCCATCAAGAGGTCATCCCTCATCCACTCTACAAAAAGGATTGATACCCTTAGCACACTGGATGAAGAAAGATAAAAGGATAAATTTAATTTCACCTCTCATAAACAGGTAGTTAAAATATGGTTTGACAAACATAAGGCCAAAGAAAAACAATTTGAGGTAGGAGAACTAGTCTTGAACTGTGATAAAGGAAACGAGTCCAAAGGAAAACACTCAAAGTTCCAAAATCTATGTATTAGACCTTTTCAAGTGGCCGAGAATATTGGGGCAGGAACATAACGATTGCAAAATATGTGGGGGGAATCCAACACCCTCTTGGTGAATGGCTAGGCCTTAAAATAATACTTCTCCTGGAAAAGAAATGTGTCTTTTGATGTTTTGTTTGAGTTTATGTTTCTTTTTAGCATACATTTTGATCAGGATGAGTGTGTGGGTCTAGGGAAGACTGACTTCGAACTCCCTTTTATTTCCTTCTTTTTCTTTTTATTTTCTTTTAATTAAGTTGTGTTATGTAAGGAAGTGGTTGACTTTAATAAATACAGTGAAGAAGACTCTGCTCCTGACCTACGCTTACATATAAACTAAGAGACGTTGGGCAAGTACAAATTTTCAAAATCATATTTGTCTTTGTAAGCATACTACTTGGGGAAGCGATGAAATATCTACCTAGTGTCCTGGTAACACAAAATAGAAATATGGCTAGATGGAAAGAATTACATGTATTGATGGACAAATCCAGGAAAAGATCCACCTTATCAATTTCACCTTGTCAAAAAAATTAGATATCCTCCTCTCAAAATCACTCTCGACTTTTATGCTAGAAAAATATAATCCCTAAAAACAGTGTAAAGCCTGAGATGGTATGCATATAAAATAGATGGGGCTATGGATGATCCCTGGAAGTGGAGCAAGGTCTGTGATGTCAGGATAAATCCATCGAGGCTATGGACGCTCGCTGGCAGCGGAGAAACACCATAAGAAAATAATAATAGCTAAATGGCCTCACGCCAATGGAATCCCTACTCAGATCTTGTATAGAAAGGACATGGATTGAGGTTAAGAATAAAGGGGATAGAAAAGATAAACCCCACAAGAAGATCGAGATTTGAGAACCTAGGAAATTGTGTACACATTCATAGAAAAGGTTATGCTGAAAAGGAATAGAATAAATCCAAATGGTTCCTCAACCAATTTGCACAGGCTAAGCATGAGGGAAAGAGAAGAGATTATGGTTTTTCCCAGAGAATTTCCATTTGTTGAGCAATCAACACACCCTAAAAGACTTTGAGAAATTTTTTTTTTTTTTGGTACCACTTATCATCTTTGAATCAGAGTCAATCTTGTGGGAAGGATGGATTTATATGTTTTTATTGAGTCTTGTTATAGGTTATTATTGTTTTCTTTGAAGTTATTGATGGATTGATTTGTTTTAGTAACATGGCATGAAGGGCCTAAAATGTACATGATCGACAAATTATGGTCTATAGTACACTTCTTTAACATCGCAGATACTTTTTTGGCATTGTCGAGATCCAAGATATAAATCAAAAATATGGACAACCATAACAAATCATTGATCACTGATCGCCAATATATTTTTGGCATTGGTGAAATCCGAGGGACGTAACTACAAAACATTAACCGTCACAAATCATTGATCATCGATACATCATCGACATTTGTAGGATAGGATGATGTAGCTAGAGATGTATGCCCAAAAAATGTTTCTCACGTAGAGATCAAAATTAACAGCCACATATTTTTGTTTCATAAATATTTTGTATGACTCAGTCTTTTCCCATCATTGTCTTTTGAGGTTCTCTCTATCATATCTATACTTCCATTTCATCATTTCCATGTCAGCGTTGTATGATGGGTTTGGTCGGATTCAGAACGTTTTCCTAAAGGTATCAACGAAACTATGTCTAAGAAAAACTTACGACGTTGATTCACTCATTAACTATCGGTAGACTGATAGGTCACCAAACATCGGGGTTTTTCATCGAACCTTCATCATTCTACACTAGAAATTCTAGTTGATCCATCCTCTTGTTCCATTCAAAAGACCTTACTATTTTCTCGATGCCAATCATACTAGTTTCTTGTGAACACAAAAAGGCTTGGTAACTTGATGGCACACCCCTAGCTGAGCTAAGATAGTATTTGTGATTTGATGGATAAGTTAATTTTTTTCATAACCTATACCGTGACCCCATGCACCGACCAATAGTCAAAATTTGAATTCATCGATGAACTACAAATTAACCTTCTCCTATGTTGCCAGCGTGCATTGCATTTAATCCTAAGCGTGGTGTGGATTCTGTGATAGATTGTGCAGATCACATTTACACTCATGAATTTAAGACTTGATGTGAAAAGGTAAGTATACTTTCTATTTAAATTTACAAGGCCATACCCAAAAATGGTATTATGTTCACAAATCGCTTATACCTCGTAGCAGACGAAGGAGCAAGAGAAAGCATCTACGAGGTTATAAGTCGCTCTCTAACTTTAATTACGAGTAAGACCATGTTAATTTCTTGCAAGCAAGAGGTAAGCATTATATCTATAATTTTTTCACTTGTGATTGTGTCAATGACACTTGTCGAGTTTGGTTGGCAGCTCACTATAACATTTTTTTTTTCTTTTCTGTAGAAAAATTCCTCCAGGAAATCCAACGACTAAGTGCTCTCCAATAATACCCAATATGTAGGAACTAGAGGTCAGTGAAGGGCCTACACTGCATGCTACAAGGGAGATTGGTTTTGTCTCAAAGATGAAATTAGTTATCCACACATCTACCAAAAAGGATTTTACCCAACCTCCATCGTATGGTGACACAAAGACAAGAAATAGATATAAAGTGGTGCTCCTGCATTGGGGAGACCTATATAGAAAAATCAGTCAAGAGGATTATCTAGAGTCCACACCTCACAGCATCTCGGACGTCATAATATTGGATGATCAAGTTTTCTCAACAACATGATATCATATCTGCACAAGGTGGCTTGTCAGACCCCAATTCTTCCCTGCATCGAAATATTAGGATGGATAATTTACCACGCAGACACAGTGAAATGCATGGTCAATAATGTGGAGGGAGAATGTGTTCGTGTTTTCCTTCTAGTTGAGGTACAAAAGTATTATAAACTCATGGACCTAGAGGAAACATTAAACATAGATTTTTGGGTCAAATTTTATGAGTATCATGATACCAATAGGTTACTAGCCTCATGGTGGAAAGAAGACAAAAAATTCACAAACAGAAACACTGGATGATACAACATAGTAAATATCAGAGAGCCCTACATGTATTTAATGGCTTTGATTTGATGATTATATGTGGAAAAGGATTGCTCAAAATTTTCAGAATCTTGGATGCCCTTGGTGTATACCTTGGCGATTTACATAAGTGGTTTCAATTGGAGAGCCATTATTTCCAAACAGTTGAGTATTATTATCCTACTGGCCTAGGCACTGAAGCAAGGAGATGTTCCAATATTCTACATGGAATCCTACCTGTTGGACGTAATCTGTACAAGAAACGTTTTCACAGGTATTAATTTAAGCTATCATATTGTTGAATTTCCTGTACATGTTTATTTCAGTATCTTATGGGAGAATAGTTACAAAATATCGTATGCCATGATATGCAATGGGTTCATATCTAGGATATAATTCATTATATTTAGAAAGGAATGCCCTATGCTTTCGGTGCCATCAAAAAAGATGATAGCTAAAGTTGGTCAATAGTACTTCAAAGAGACAAGTACCTATATTGGAGTGTTCGGAGCTACTAGTGCACCCCAACTACTCCCTTTTCATGTCCCAGGTCATAGCATATTGGGAGATATTTCGTACCAGACCATTTTATAAGGTTATAATTCTTCCCTAGTAAATGATAAAAAGAGATATTTAATTCCCTATGGTTTTCATATAGAATTGTGTATGGACAAAGACACTCTGCAGGTGAAAAAAGAAGGGTTAAATCAGCTTGAGTATCGGTTCCCCACAGGCCGCTTTCAAAATCACGATCCAAAGGTTTTAGGTCCCCAGCATGCATCGTGGGTATCCTCCTATTGGTCATATGCTCATGATAGTTTTGAATATGACACCTTTATCAAAGGTGCCCAAGACTAGGAGGAAGTGTTGCATCGAAGGGCTAACCCAAACATGACCAAATTTAAAGAAATAACAATGGATGAACAAGTTGATACTATAGATCACACTGCTCAATAAGACATTATGGTAAGATATGAAAATCGATCAATAGAAGCGGTCGAGGCACAAAGAAGGGGGATATTGTTACTAGAAGAACTCGAAAGAGATATTGCAAGATTAGGAAAAGAGCCCCTACTCAATCCTTTGATAGGACCTTTGATAATAACCTCAATAGGTACAAAGGAAGAGGGATAACTAAATAATTCAAATGCAATCCCACCAGAAGAAAGTGTCAACCAAGAAAACATTATCCCTAAGCCACAAGAGGAAGGACCATCAGTGACTACTACAGCTCAGCAAAGGTCAGCAAGAGTATCAAGTGGGGAGGGTATGCCTACTATCCTCATAGATTTAATCACCATATATGAAAAAAAGGAAGCATCAGAAGCTTATCACATAACCCTAGTACCAATCACACAAGAAGAGGAACCAGGGGAAACATTTTCTCCAACTTCCGATGTTTTGATCCCAAATCCCTAGTAAGGTGACCATGAGGCTAGGACCACTCTTGACAGTGTTTTTCCCAATCATCTTGGAACACAGCCTCAGGGTGACAACTCTAAGAATGAATTGAATCCAGGAGAATACAGAGAAGGAATTAGGGAGCGAGAAATTGGCATCTCAATGGCTGAACTCCCAGCTAATGTCGACCCTTCGCCTGTTTCCCCGGCTAGCACAAATAGTTCGTCAGTCGATGGGGACCAACAGAAGGACAAATCACCATAGCATACAGTAAACTCTCCTTCTAAGTAATTAAAATAACCTTCCATGGAACATCTCTATACAACAGGAATCCTAAGTAGTACTCTTTCGTGGGGAGATCAATAGATTCCTAAACCAGTAGATGAAGTTTTCGATATATAGGAAATTGCTTATGAAAGGAAAAGGAAAGTTGTGATGAGTAGAACAATCAAGAAAATAAATCTCATGCTTGATAGAACACTTTTCATAACCACAAAGGAAATGGTCTTCAACATACAAAGTGTTGAGATGATTGAGCTAATCGGAGAAAGGATGGCCATAATCGATGCTAGTTTAGATTGGGAAAAAATGGATGAAAGGGAGGTGGTCGCATGTTAGTTGTGGAGCCTGATTATATTTTTGATTAAGAGGTATTTGTTTTCATTTGTGTTTATACACTATGAAGACTTTACACCTCAGAAGAATGTACAATCCTCCACATGGGGAAGTGCAGAGGGAGGTTACCCCCCTTGCGGGGTCCGGGGTGATTTCATTTTAAATCTGGAACGTTCTTTATAAGGTCACAGATCTGATGGTAGAATTTATGTTAGGTTTTTTTTCCCTAGAAGTCAACGCTCTTTAATGAGGGAAATGTATTGTAGCTATGTATCATTGTGAATATTGTATTTTGAGTGGGGAGACTATGAGAGATAAAAGAGGAAGTTACAAGAGAGGTGGTGTAGGTTGTATCCCTTCAATTGTTGGATAATAATAAAGGAAGGACCTGGAAATTTATCTGGTGGACGTAGCCCATAGTGGATGAACCACATATATCTGTGTCTCTACTGTATTGTATATATTCTGTGTTTTATTTCCACAATTTTTTTATTTTATTGCTCCACGATCCTATTTACTCTAACAACTGGTATCAGAGAAAAAGGTAACTCACGGGAAAAGAGGGTTCCTGGTTTGAGTGGGAGCAATGGCGGAATATGGAAATGTTAGGGTCGATAAATTTAACGGCCAAAACTACTAGTTCTGGAAGATGCGGATGGAACATTATTTACATTAGAAGGATCTATTCCTACCATTCGGTGGAATAGAAAAGAATCTGATGGCCATGAAGGATGAAGAATGGGAGGTTATTAGAAGAAAATCACTAGGAACGATATGATTGAGCCTGGAAGCGTTGGTGGATTTTAATATTTCGAAATAAAAGACAACAAAGGAGATGATGGATGCATTGCCTAAACTGTATTGAAAACCCTCAGCTTCCAATAAGGGATTTCTAATGAAGAGATATTTAATATGAAGATATCAGAAGGTGGGTTTGTTGCATATCATTTAAATGAACTTAATACGGTTACTAATCGACTAAGTTCTGTAAAAGTGGACTTTGATGATGAGTTTGGGGCTCTTCTAATATTGTGCTCATTTCCAAAAAGTTTTAATGGCTTAGTCATGGATGTAAGTAACTCTGTCTCTAGTTCAAACACTTTAAAATTTGATGATGTTGTTGGTGTTATCCTTGGTGAGGAAATGCGATGAAAAAGCACAAGTGAGACATCAAGTAATGTTTTAAAAATGGAGAACACAGGAAGACAAAAGGATAGAGGAAAGGGATTAGGGAACCATGGGAATTATAGGAAGGGAAGATACAAATCTAGAGTTGGAAAGATAAAGTGTTGGAATAGTGGGAATAAAGGAAATGTGAAGAAAGACTGTAGAGCTCCAAAGAAGAAAAGAGATGGACAGCTTGAGAAAAATTAAGAAGAAAATGTAACATGTGATGTGTTACAAGATGCTTTGATTCTTTTTGTAGATAACATTCCTGAGTCTTGCGTAGTAGATTCAAGGGCTTCATTTCATGCCACAGCCCATAGGAAACATTTCCTAGATTATGTTCAAGGTGATTTTGAACATGTTCATTTGGGTGATGATGCACCATGCAAAATTGTTGGAATGGGAAAGGTAAAAATAAAGAAAACCAATGGAAACCAATGGTTGTTGAAAGAGGTAAGACATGTTCCAGATCTAAGGAAAAAACTAATTTCAACAAGGTAGTTGGAAAGTGAAGGTTGTATATCCATATTAACAGATAAGGTGTGGAGGGTCACCAAAGGATCATTGGTGATAGAAAAAAGAGAGAAGGTAGGTACATTGTATTTATGTACTGGTAATACTGACTCTTCTATCTCTTTATCTTTTACAAGAGTGGATACAAAACTGTGGAATCATAGGCTTGGACAAATGAGTGAGAAGGGGATGCAGATACTGTTAATATTATGGTAACTGCAGGAGGTATTTACCCCCATGTGTGAACCTGGCGAGAATATAAGACTCTGGAAAGCAAGAGAAACCCTAATGAGTTGGATAATAACCCTAGAAGCCTTGTCGGCTCAAGAAGAAAATTTATATTAGGCTATTATCCTCCAAGAGAAGAAGTCGGCCAGAATTAATAATAATATACTGAACAGACACATACCCAGAAGGAGAAGTCGGCCCCAGCAAATTGGCAGGATTACTATAAATACAGGGTGCTAGTTCTCATTTGACAACATCTTGGGACTGCAGTTTTCCCAGTTGGTGCGCACTGCAGTTGTAGTTGGTGCACAGGTTTGGAGGAGGGTTGCAGGTGCAGCTGTAGCAGTAGCTAGTTTCAGTATTGGCTTGGATATCTCTTGGCCAGGGTTTGGGACTATCTGATCAGCTTTTGTGATGCGTTGTCCTTGGGTATTGATGTGTTTCTCCTTGTTTGGACAGCTAGCCTAGGGTTTTCTTATGGAGGAATTCTCAGTCAAGGTTAAGGTGCTCGGAGGGAGGCTTCGGCCTGTGGTTAGGTGACGAGGGTATCGTCAATGGTAAAATGAGTACACCATCTTCTATATTCTAACAGGTTATAGGCCCACACCCCTTTAGTCAGCCTAAAATGCTGGAAGGAAACATAGCCACTAGATATTTAGCTTGTTGAGGAACTGTCGCTAGGGTTACTAGCAGGACCAGCTTCCAAAAGCACTACAGCTAGGGTTACCGGTAGAAGCAGTTGAAGAAACCCTAAACCTCTTGTTGAGGCACCTTAAATGATTGGATTGACCTAATCTCCAGATATATCAGTGCACCCTAGCCTAGTGCATCTCCTGGTACTCTCAAAAGGTCGAGACTTGAAGCTTGGATTTCTGGTCAAATCTAGGGTTTGACCAAGTCAAGCAAGCCATGATGAATTCTATGAATTCTGAGAACAAGCTAGATGGAGCCTCTAACTTTAGAGCATGGAAGACAAGGATTGACCTCATCCTTGCTAAGAATAAAGTGTTGGATATTGTGAAAGGAAAGATCGTGA
>ML803324.1:397311-417081 GCA_009831015.1 Picea engelmannii | reverse complement strand
AAAGAAGGAGAAGAGAAGGAACTGCAGAATGTTGCAGCTATGGAGAAGTTCAAAGACGTTGACATCAATGCCATGAGTATCATAGTGGATTCCATAAAATACCACTTGATACCCTACATCTCCCATCTTGACTCATCGAAGAAGATATATGATACCCTAACAAATCTCTTCTCAGTTAGAAACATTGGACAAGTTATGAGTCTGAAGAATGACCTCCGTGACATGAAGATGAATGATGACGATAGAATAACATCATACTTTGTAAGGATCTCCCAGCTAAGAGATCAACTACAAGCTATTGAAGGGATCACTTCAGAAAAGGAATTGGTGAACATAGTATTCAATGGTCTTCCCAAGACATGGGATGCATTTTACACAAGCATGAACACAAGGAAGGAGTACCCGACATTTGAAGAAATTTGGACTTGATGTGCTCAAAAAGAATCAAGGATAAATGCAAAAGAGAAACCTCAAAAGAAGTACGATGATCAAGCCTTAACAACAAGATTCAAGAACTTCAGAAATAAAAATAAGTTCGGTTCAAGGAACAAGAGAAATCAAGAGAAAGACATTTCAGAAATACAATGCTTCAACTGTCAGAAGTATGGTCACTACAGAAATCAGTGTCCTGAGCTAAAGAAAAGGAAGAAGAAACATGAAGCATCGATTTCCGAAGAAAAGGAACCGAGAAACAAGACTAAGAAGGATGGAGGATACTTCTTCTACTAAAAGGTAACAACACTCTTCTTATTTTCTTGTACATATCTTGCTTACATTGTCTTTGTACATATCTTGTAAGATAATGTGTTCCAAGAAGAAATATGGAAGAAAAACAAGATAAGGATGAATATCATTAGATAATACATATGAAAGGATGAAATACAAATCATATGAAAGAAATTACAAGATAAGACCAAAATCAGAATCAATCTTGAAGAGACTTGGAAAAACCAATGATAGAAAGAAGTCAACAAGCGAAAGGAAATTGGAGAAATACTTATGAAAACAACTAAGACAGAAGCATGGACTCTGTTGGACAAGAGAGCCAATTATATGTTGCAGAAGACAATAAGGTTGCAGATGGAAGCGTGGACTCTATTATATATTGTAGAAGACAATGAGGATGAAGACGGAAGCAGTCAGACAAAGGGATCAGATTATATGCACTCTTACATGAAGCAAGGATTAGGAGGGATCTAATCCTATGATCCATTGAAGATGATGAAATGAATATATCCATGGTAGTAGTCATGGAAGATAGTACGTGTTCAGATCAACTACAAAAGAAGACCTCTTCGAAGAAAATTCTTAAAGTTATCCTGGTTGTCCATCCAGATTCGTGATCCTATAATGAAGGTAAGAAGTGGAATCTCTAGGACATGGAATCTATAAGAAACTCCATGAAACCAAAAGTAAAAGAAAAACATGAAGAAGAACATGTAGATTCCAAGAAAGAAGAACCATAAAAACCAGTCATTCTATCAAGAATCACAAGATTACCAGCCTGATATGAACTCACTAAAAGAAAACAAGCAGAAGAACTGGAAGTCGTGATGAAGAATAGTGTACGAAAGACTTATGAATGAAAGCATTGCGAGATACAGAACCAGAAGACAATGATGATTGATTTTTCCAGTACACCAAACTTATCTCTATATAAGTCATTATATTATCCACAACATCCATGAGTTAGAATTCTACATCAGATGAATGCAAAGAATGTTCTCCAGAAGAAATTGAGTAAAGAGCGCATGCAAAGCAATCTCAAGACTTTGAGGCATACCAGAAAGATACTCCTGTATGAAGATAAGAACAAGACAACTTGGTGAAGAACCTCCAGTGCACAGCAGAAGCATGGTGAAGATTTCCTATAACATCAAGATGACTACTCAGAAGATCAGATCTCATGATGACAGAAGAAGTACCACATGAATATGTTCCAGTTCTCCAACCATGATATACTCTATTGTTTAGATCTACATGAAGCCTTCACAGTATTCTAGACTAAAGTACAAGCATTGCATTATCCATGATAAAGTCCAAAAGGGAGAAAATGATTTCTCCAATACATATCTCCACAGATGAGCAGATAAGAATACACTTTGGTAAAGCCTATATTCAAGATGAAAGAACGTGCATACTCAAGCTAGAGCTCATGGAAATAACTCTCTTAGCCGGAAGGGAAGACTCTCCAAACTAGAAGAAGGTACGCAAAAATTTATTTTTGTGATTTAAATAACTCTCCAGTTAGGAGGGAGCATTTATTTGCAATTGAAAAATAGTCGAAGATTGGACAGATGCTTTCCTGTTCAGAAAGTGGATTGAGATTTCTGACAGACAGTGACTTCCCATTGTAGTTAACATGGGAGGCAGACTGATTATTGATGTATCATAGAAAGTGACTTCCCATCATGGGGAGTGGTCTAGGACAATCATTCTTCTTGGCAGTCATTCTGAGTAGTGGTCAAGTAGAATGGTCTACCTCGCTGGGCAGTCATTCTTTCGAAGTTCACAGTTGTGAGCAGTTTCAAAGAATCGTCCGTTTTGGAGGTTGATGCAGGACAGACATTCCTCGAGGGCAGACTCATTCTTTCTAGGTTACACTTGTTTAGTGTCGGAGGAATGGCCCAGGGTGGGGAATGGTCCAAACAGTTACTCCTCGAGGGAAGACTCATTCGCTCCAGGTTACACCTTGTTTGTTGTCGAAATAATGGCCCAGGGTGGGGATTAGTCCAGGCTCAGCAATCAGGGACAGATATTCCTTGAGGGAAGACTCATTCTCTTCAGGTTACACTTTGTTTAGTTTCAGAAGAATGGACCAGGGTGGGGCATAGTCCAGCACAATCATTCTTTAGGGAAGACTCATTCCCTCCAGGTTACACTTTGTTTAGTGTCAGAGGAATGGCCTAGGGTAACGAATGGTCCACACATTTCTCGAGGGCAGACTCATTCTCTCCAGGTTACACTTTTTTTAGTGTCATAAGAATGGCCCAGGGTGGGAAATGGTCTAGGTTCAGAAATTAGAAACAATCCTTCTTCCTTGGTTGAGAAGAATGGGGTAGATAGCCTATTATTGGCCCTCAGATGTGAGTAAAAGATTGGCCCAGATGATTATTATTGATGTTATATATTGAGGGCATACATTCTTTTAGATCTCACAGATGTGAGTGAAAGATTGGCCCAGATGATCATTGTTGATATTCTATACTAAGGGCAGACACTCTTTCTGATCTCATAGATGTGAGTGAAAGATTGGCCTAGTTGAGTCAGTTTTTATGATAACATTGTTTTTATGCAGATGAAGACTACTGTGGTGGAAGACATTCTTTCAGATCTCACAGATGTGAGTGAAAGATTGGCCCAGATGATACAGTTTTTATCATAACATTGTTTCTATGAAGGATGCTATCAGATGTTTGTTATGAAGACTATATGACAGTAGATGAGGACTACTTTGGTGAATGTGTCTCACTACTCACAACTATACATTGCTAATCAAGTACTTGTGTGTTACTTGATGTGGTATTTAACCACTAGATTGTAGTTGTGTACTACTATGAATAGACACAGGTGTGTTCTATCATTGTTCTCATTGCCTTGAATACTATCAACATATTATTGGAGATGATCATTCAGATAAATGATGAACAGAGATTTTCTAGACGGAAAACAGTTCAGAGCCTTTACTCCTCCTGTATCACTCCATGGTGAGAGTGACTTATCCAACATCATATCTAACTACTCAGATGGAGTATGGTTTTGAGAGATGATGAAGCTGATAATGATGGTGATGCTCATGATCTAGTCATGAAATAGTCTAGATGACTATATTGATGCTACCGGGTAAATGGTATGTTTTGTGCTCAAGTCCATTACCTGTAAATACCTCTCTAGCTAGGAGGCACTGTTAATATTATGGTATATGTGGGAGTTATTTACCCCCATGTGTGAACCTGACGAGAATAGAAGACTCTGGAAAGCAAGAGAAACCCTAATGAGTTGGCTAATAACCCTAGAAGCCTTGTCGGCTCAAGAAGAAACTTTATATTAGTCTATTAGCCTCCAAGAGAATAAGTCGGCCAGAATTAATAATAATATACTGAACAGACACATACCCAGAAGGAGAAGTCGGCCCCAGCAAACTGGCAGGATTACTATAAATACAGGGCGCCAGTTCTCATTTGACAGCATCTCAGGACTGCAGTTTTCCCAGTTGGTGCACACTACAGTTGCAGTTGGTGTACAGGTTTGGAGGAGGGTTGCAGGTGCAGCTATAGTAGCAGCTAGTTTCAATATTGTCTTGGATATCTCTTGGCTAGGGTTTGGGACTATCTGATCAGCTTCTGTGATACGTTGTCCTTGGGGATTGCTGCGTTGCTCCTTGTTTGGCTATCTAGACTAGGGCTTGCTTCTGGAGGAATTCTCAGTCAAGGTTAAGGTGCTCGGAGGGAGGCTTCGGCTTGTGGTTGGGTGATGAGGGTATCGTCAATGGTAAAACGAGCACACCATATTCTATATTCTAACAGATACTTCACAAAATAAATTTGTTGCAATATCTTAAACAAATTCATTTGGATTTCTGTTTGCATTGTGTTTATGGAAAACAGAAGAGTCAGATTTCTTAGAGTCGGAAAATAAAAGAAGAGCGAAAGGTTAGATCTTGTGCATACATATGTATGGGGACCAACTTAGGTATCATCTCTTAGTGTTTGTCGTTATTATGTTACTTTTATTGATGATGCAACTAGAAAAACTTGGGTTTATTGCATTCGACAAAAATATGATGTTTTTAATACTTTTAAGAAATGGAAAGCTTTGGTTGAGAATGATACAGGAAAAAGGTTGAAGTGTCTCAAATCAGAAAATGGAGGTGAATATTGCAGCAAGGGTTTGATTATTGTTGTTCTTACCATGGGATTCATAGAGAGAAGACAGTTCTAGGAACACCATAAGTAAATGTTGTGTTGGAAACGATGAATAGGACAATCATGGAGTATGAAAGGAGTATGAGATTGCATGTTGGTTTTCCCTTACAGTTATGGGAAAATGTTGTAGATAATTCTGTTTACTTAATAAACAAAGGACCTTCAAGCTCTTTGGATGGTATAATTCCAAAGGAGGCATGGACAGGTAAAAAGATAAACTATTCTTTTTTGAAGACTTTCGGTTGTGAATCATTTGTCCATATTGATAAAGAAAATAGAACAAAGCTTGAGGAAATATCCAAGAAGTGTACTTTTATTGAATATAGTGTTAATGATTTTGGTTATCGCTTATGGGCTTATGAAAATAACAAAATAATTAGGAGTAGATATGTCATATTCAATGAGAAGGTCATGTACAAAGGTCAGTTGCAGGGAAAGAAATAGGAAAAAGAAAAAACAAAATACATAATTCTTGATGAGATCACCGAAAATGAAAATCCAAAGGTACTAGAAAATCAAAATGTACAACAATAGGATAACAGGTACCTCAAACTCCTGCTAGTGTTCTTAGAATATCTACTAGGTTAACTAGACCCCCTGAACGATACTCTCCTTCATTGTATTATTTCTTGTTGAATGATTATGGTGAACCATAATCTTATGAAGAGGAAATCAAGGTAGACACCAAAAAGAAGTGGGAGAAAGGAATGAAAGAGGAAATGGATTCCCTTGTAAATAAGCATACTTGGGACTTGGTTCAGTTTCCTGCAGGAAAAAGGAAAATGCAGAATAAATGTGTTTACAAGTTGAAGGAAGAAGATCGGGGAAAAAAGCGGTACAAAGTTAGACTTGTTGTAAAGGGGTTTGCACAAAAGAAAGGTATAGATTTTGATGAAATATTTTCTCATGTTGTTAAAATCACTTCAATTAGGACTATTTTAAGACTTGTGGTAGTATAATATTTTTGTCTTGAACAGTTAGATGTAAAAACAACTTTTCTCCATGGGGATTTGGAGGAATATATTTATATGTGGCAGCCACAGGGGTATGAGGTCAAAGGGAAGGATAATTTGGTATGAAGGTTGAAGAAGATATTGTATGGCCTAAAGCAAGCTCCAGGGCAGTGGTATTTTAAGCTTGACATGTTTATGACAGAACAGGGTTATAGTAGATGTCATTCTGATCACTGTATTTATTTTAAAAAGATAGAAAATGTTAGCTATATTTTCTTGCTATTGTATGTAGATGACATGCTTGTTGCAAGGTCTAATAAGAAGGATGTAAACGTTCTCAAGAAGAAATTAGATAATTCATTTGTGATGAAGGATTTGGGTGTTGCAAAAAAAATCCTTGGTATGAGAATTACAAGAGACAGGAAAAATTGAAAATTGACATTGTCTCAGGGTGAGTACATAGAGAAGGTGTTGGAGAGGTTTAGAAAGAAGAATGCAAAACCAGTTAGTACACCTTTGGCCAGCCATTTCAAATTAACTAATGCAATGTGTCCCAAGACACAAGAGGAGATATAATACATGTCCATGATCCCTTATTCATCAGCAGTTGGTAGCTTGATGTATGTGATGGTTTGCACAAGACCAGATATTGCACATGCAGTGGGAGTTGTGAGTAGGTATATGAACAATCTAGGTAAAGAACATTGGGAGGAAGTAAAGTGGATTCTCATGTATTTGAGAGGTACTACTCATGCATTATTTTTTGAAGGTTCAGACATTGTTCTACATGGATATGTTGATTCATATATGGCAGGTGATAAGGATAGTAGGAGGAGCACCATAGGGTATGTTTTTACTGTAGGTGGAACAACAGTAAGTTGGATTTTGAAACTTTAAAAGGTTGTTTCACTTTCAAAAATAGAGGAAGAGTATGTTTCTTCTACATAGGATAGTAAAGAGATTATTTGGTTACATAGGTTTATGGAGGAATTGGGAAAGAAACAAGAGAATAGAAGTTTGTACTATGACAGTGAGTTGCATAGAACTCAGCCTTCCATTCGAATACTAAGCATATACAACTCAGGTACCATTTCATATGATCCATCTTGGAAGATGGACATTTGAAGTTGGAAAAGATACACACTATCTAGAATCTTGCAAACATGTTAACAAAGGGAGTAAAGAGGGAGAAATTGAGTTTCTTATCAGTTTCAGTTGGTATTCAAGAATGAAGATGAAGATGAGAAATTTTCCAGGTCCAAGAAGGATCATATTCCATCATATACAACAGCGGTGCAGTTGTTGAGATCAGTCTCCAAGTGGGACATTGTTGGTTGTGGAGACTAATTATCTTCCTGATTCAGAGGTCTTTGTTTTTAGTCATGTTTATACCCCATGAAGACTTTACACCCAAAAAGAATATACACTCCTCACCATGGGGGAGTGCAGAGGGGGTTTACCCCCTCTATGGGGTCTGAGGGCAAGTAGGACCCCAGCAGGGGTTCGGGGGCAAAGCCCCGGAAAGAAAATTTTCCTTGTAAATGTATATTGTAATTTCATTGTAAATTTGGACCATTCATTATAAGGTCATCAATCTGACGGTAGAAGCTATGTTAGGTTTTTTTTCCCTAGAAGGAAAACCTCTTTTATGAGGGAAATGTATTGCGGCTATTTATCATTGCAAATATTGTATTCTGAGTGAGGAGACTATGAGAGATAGAAGAGGAAGTTACAAAGGGTGTGTTGTAGGTTGTATCCCTTCAATTATTGGATAATAATAAAGGAAGGACCTGGAAATTTCTCTAGTGGATGTAGCCCACACTGGGTGAACCACGCATATCTATGTCTCTATTGTATTTTGTATCTTTTGTGTTTTATTTCCGCATTTGTTTTATTTTATTCCTCTGTGATCCTTTTTTTCCTAACACCACCATGAAGAAAGAACTAGACCATCTGTGACATAAAGAGGAGTACTACCAAAATTCAACACAAGCAATGGTACTCTTGAAGTGTGAATTTTGAGAAATGTATGCACAATTCACAAGTGAAAGAGATCTCTTCACTGCTCACATAGTTGATTTCCAGGAAGACACCCTCATGGGGATGGAAACCTATGAAGAAATGAAGTGATGGTATGAAAAGTAACATCAATCCTTAGAAGATATAGACTACACCACCGAAGCACAGAAGGGCCCAGATACATAAGAGCATGGCATCCAAGTGTTGATGGATAGCAGCATCACCTGAATTAGGAAGGAAACAGAACACTAGGTAAGAATGGTCGAGGAACCTAAGTGGAAAATATAACAAAGATGGGGAGAGTGTGAGAAAATTTTGGAGAAAATCAATCGGGAAATGAGAAACACCAACCTACCATAGTTTGGCCCACTAGAGTATTTTACCGATTTGCATGACATAGTTAAACAACATCAAGAGAAAGACCTGTCATGGGAAGTGTAGATTTTACAGATTTCAAGCATGATCCTAGGCCAAGCGAAGAAGTTCATGGAACCCCCGATTAAATCTCTTGCATTCCTACAATGCTTAAGTGTCAAGCTAATAAAGTATAAAGAACATGTAATAGATATAAAGAAGGTCATTTCTGCTCTGATGGATAAAAACAAGTTCCCATATGCAAATACATCGAAAGATATCTTCTTCAAGTGGTCAGAGTACAATAGGAACCATCCACTGTAGTAAAACCGTTAGATGATCAAAGGAGAAGCAAAAGAGAACAGATAGATAAAATCAACCACGTGGGATTTTCTTAACTTTACACAGCTTTAGTAGTTATTTTTAGTTTAGTTATTTTTATAAATAAGGGCATTGACCTTGGACAAGGGGTCGATGGTTTTGGAGAGAAACATTTTTTCTAGAATTTGGTAAGAGACCTATTTCTATGCAAGTTATTTTACTTAAGAACTTGTGTTTAGAACCAAAGACACTTCTTTCATCTAAGGTGTGAATGTGATTGGACTGAGGGGGATTATTTTTGTCTTTGGCTTCAATATTTTTTTTTGTATTAAGTAAGAGTTGTTGAATGTGTTATTTAAAGTTATCTTATAATGATGTAACAGTTCTTTTATTCTAGTTGATGAATAGAAATCAATTGTGTTAACCTGTGATTGGTAATAGAGCATTGAAAATTACTTTTTCTTGCGCTAACTTCTTGTCACGTATATATTTTATTTCTGTAACTATTATCTCATACAATGTTGAATGTATACTAATCAAAATGGTATTAATTCTAGTTTGAGGTAGTTTAAATATTCTCCATCTACATGCTAAGGTATAAATGTTATATTGCAACCCATCCATCCCCCAACACATAGTTAGCTTCCATTTGTCATATAGTTTAAATATCTATATATTTTTTTATAAACGTTATAAAAGAACCAAAAAGAGAACTGCATAGCTTGAGGAAAGGCTTAATAAAAAAGACATATTTGTCAATCATGATTGAATCCCATCGGTAATTCCAGCCAGATCACAAATATGGAGAACCTTACCACTCATCAAACGCTTACCAGTCTAATTGGGCCTCTTAAGTGGGTTTGGTTCCTGTTTTTGAGTTAAATGGATCTCTAGCCCCTCAACAAGAATCTAACAACTTAACTCTAGCATGATGCCTAGAGGCTGGAGACATGCCCCCCAAACTTCATTTCATCTATTGAGTCTTCTTCGACACCCAATTATATTTCTAGTTACTAATAGGAAAAGGTTCACCAGAGGATGAGGAACAAAGAGGATCATCTGACACAGGAGGAAGAAATGAAGGTCAATTTATGAGATATAGTGAAAGAATCAACTCGACATTTATGAGATATAGAAAATACTTGACTCAATGTCTACTAGATCTATTCAAAGACTCGACTCAATATTTATGAGATCTATTGAAAGATTCAATTGAATTAGAGGGGGGTTTGTTTCATTTTTTAACGAGCTTGACATAGAAAATGAACTAAGCTAATGGTTATTTGTTTTAGTTTTTAGCGAGCTTGACATAGAAATGGGAACTATGATCATAAACCTTTTGATTCATTTTTTAATGAGCTTGAAACATAAATGAGAATTTTTCTCGTAGGTATATGTTTATTTTTTTAATGATCTTGAAACAAGAAAAGAACTATTCTTGTGACTGTTTGTTTCATTTTGTAATGAACTTGACATAGAAACGAGAACTATGATAGTAATCCTCTATTTCATTTTTTAACGAGATTGACACAAAAATGAGAAATTTTCTTGAAAACCTTATGATTCATTTGTTAACGATCTTGGAACAGAAACAATAACTTTTCTCATAATCCTATGTTTCATCTTTTAATGAGCTTGACACAAAAATGGGAACTTTACTGGTAACCCTTAACCATGGCTTCCAAGAGGTCTTCATCATATGAGAGAACAATGATCTAGAAGGAATACATTTATAGGGACTGAGTAGGGGTAACAAGGGGAAGATCAAGCTTCAAATCCCCTATTGAGTGGTTCTCCATGTAAACTACCATATCTAATTCCAAATAAGGCAAGCATACAGAGAGAGGCTCCTTCTCATTCAGAGTTGAAAGCAAGGCACATGATGCCACATAATTAAACTATGGTGGGTTGGATGCCACTTGCATATAAGGAACATTGAGGGGAGTCATATGTTTGGTATTCAGATTAGGACCAATGAATGAAATCTAGTCAATGGTCACAATGTTTCCATTATAAAGAAAATGAATCACTCAAAAGAGTGTGGACATGAAAATTTTCATAGTGTAAACATAGTCCCTCCCAAGGAGAAAACTAAAGTCCAATGGATCGTGGGCTATCATAAAATCAATACATACAATTTTCCCTCCCAATGTGATGGGAAATTGAGAAACGATCCCTAAAGTTTCACTAGATGTTCTATTAAAATCCCACAGATGATGGGTCACTAGAACAAATTGAGGAGAACCCATAATCTGCCAAGCAGTTGAGGATAGAATGCTAAAATAACCACCTTTGTCTACAATAGTTATATGTACCATGATCTTATTGCAAACATGAATGATAATTTGGAAAGGCAAGTAGGAAGGAAGGTGAGGCTCCATCATAGTTTTCCAATCAAAGGAAATGACCTCAGTAGTTGGAGGGGGTTCCATTGATATGGATGAAATACCCCCTTTCCCAGAAGAATCAGAAGTGACAACAAATACATGAGAAATATCCACTTCACTCTCCAATGAAAGAGTGGGATCGATTGAGGATTGTATTGGACTGACCACTTTATTAACTTCACTCTCTAAGGGAAGAGCGAGATCAATTGGGGATGGAACTAGACTGACCACTGCATCAACCAATTGTAGGTTGGGATAAGGTTGATGGGAATAAACTAAACGATGTTGTTGGGAAATACCAATTTCTTCCAAAAATTGTGAAGCTTCATCCATACAAGGGAAAAGGTAAGTGAGGTGCATTTATCTGCATAACTAGAAAGGAATCTTGAATTGACCCTTTTTTCCTCCAAACTGACGATTACTGGTCTATGGTTTGTCACAAGCATGAACTCCAATGTTTTGTGACATGGGTTGTTGAGAAACTTGAGACCACACTTATAAAACCTTTGGAATACGAGGGAAATCCTTAAGAAGGTGGTCACCCTTACAAAGACTACAAGGGAATTTGGTATTACGACGTGTGTTGGTAGACCTGTCAATATCATCAAAACTACAAACATGTTTAACAATGGATAGTTGGTTTCTCCCTTACTTATTTTTGTTCTTCTTAATATTCCTTTTCTTTGTATTCTTAGCCTCCTCATTACTAAAATTTGTTGATTAAGGTTGGTTGTCATTGATGTCAACCCTTGAAGAAATTCTGGTAGCGAATTCTGGTAGCACAAAGGTTTGGGTAATGGACCCAAGGTTGTTTCATGTATAATGGTATGATTTTTAATATATTTGAAGGTAATACTATTCTATATGGATATTAAAAGTCATTCCATTTTTGGTGGTATGTGGAACGTGACATAAATCCTCACGGTTAGAGAGTTATGGCCATGAGAAGTTGGAGAACCCAGGTTTGGGTAATGGACCCAAGTTTGTCTGATGGATAATGGTATGATTTTTGATATATTTTAAGGTAATACTATTCTATATGGATAGTACATTTCATTCCATTTCTTTTGGTATGTGTAACGTCACATAGCTCCTCACGGATTGAGAGTTATGGCCTTACGACGTTGGAGGACCCTCATATGTCATCTATAAGCCCCAAAAGGTCAAAGTAGGCAAAGTGGTTTAACAAATTTTAGAAGTTAAATAATAAAGTGAAGTGATGAGTTAAATATAATTCAAATTGAATACAAAAGAAATTATTTAAATAATAAATTTAATGGAGAAATTAGAAGTGGGTTAACCCTAAAATAAGGAAAGTGAGCAAAGTGACCTAGAAGATGCTTCTAAGGAAGCTACTTGGAGACTATAAATAATAGGCAAGGCTCTCTTATTTTGTATCACACTTGAGAATATTGAATATCTATAGGTGACTGAGGTAACTAAAGGATATATAAGTCGAATTTCAGAGGGAAGGTGAAGAAAATAAGGCTAGAATTCAAGGGAGGATAAATTCTTTTGATGATGCTTTCTAAGGTATGTTATTTACAGGTCATCTCACCATTTTCGAGATAACCCATTTTCTGTAATGATTCATACCGTGAAATTGATATAACATTGAGGAAACATATCCAAGTATCTGAGGTAAAACTTTCATCTTGTGGGTCATTGTAGTTTTGGAGTTACAATTCGTGGAAAATAGGGTTTGTGGCTAGTTCTAAAACTAGTCTAAAATGGGTGTTTCAGGTAAAAACATCATAACTTATTCATAACGGATCACAATTCAATAAGAAAAAATGTGTTGGTTATATTACATTCTGTAGTATTTTGTGTAACATTTTCATATCTATTCAACTAATATTATGTGTGGGGCACGCTCTACAAGGTTTCTCTCTAGAATAATCCAAAACTCAGCAAAGTATGTCATTTTTGCTATAACTCCTTTTCTGAGAGGTTCCAAGTAGTGACACCTGGAGGAATTGCATAAAACAAACTAAATAACATTTTGTACTATTTTTAGATCTTTATTCATTACATGTACAAAGTTATGATTATTTCAAGTTAGGGTTGTTGACTAATCCCAAACTAGTCATGTGAGACTAAAGAAATTTTTTATGAAACTGCTAGTCTCTTGTTGTGAAAGTTAAGGAAAGTTTGTAGGTATGTGATCATATACACCAAGTCTATTACAGAGTTACAAAGCATGTTTTGATGATGAAATTGATGAGGAATTTTGGTTGAAGTACATGTTGGGTACATAGTTGATACAAGTAGTTGATGAGTTGGCACATACATGAGGTGTATAGTTGATGATGTTGGTACATATTGATGAGTCATAGATGATGAGTAGTTGACACATGATTGGTACATACTTGGAACATGGTTGTATGCACTTGTTTATGGTACAGGTTGATTACATGTTGTTTGGTATAGGTTGGTGCATGGTTGATGCACTTGTTTATGGTACATGTTGATTAAATGTTGAGGTAAAGGTTGATGCATGCTTCAGGTTTATTGGTACAGGTTTACAGTGGTATATCTCATAGTGATAGTGTGGCAGTGGTTCCATCATTATACTTCTACTTCAGGATGTTTGGACAGGGTAAGGATAGGTGGTTGTAGCCACCTTCTAGTTGTAGCCGAAGAACATAGGGGGTTTAGCCTCCTTCTAATTATAGCCAGAGAATAGGGATTTGGATTTTCTCTCAGGTTGTATCCTGAGAAACAAGGGGGTTGGAGCCTCCTTCCAGTTGCATCTGGAAAACAAAGGAAGTTGGTGCTTCCAATGAATGTAATTCTTCAAGACATATAAGAAAAATCATTATGTGGTTTTCTCCCGCGTTGGGTTTCCATGTAAAACACTGGTGTACTGTGTATGTGTATGATTGTTCATTTGTTCATTGCTTATTTACTCTTCATTTATTGTATGATAATGCTACATTGATATAACACTAGGATTATATGGCTAAAAGTATTAAATTTCTCTATTACTGATTCACCCCCCTATCAATAATCCAACAATTACTATCAGAGCAGGTTCCTTCATAAATTAGTTTAATCACTGAAAGGTAGATCATGGAGAGAAACAACTTGTATAAAAATGGAATACCATAGTTCAATGGAAAGAAGTATGCATTTTGGAGCATAAGGATGAAAACATATATATATGCACATGGATTCGAAATTTGGAAATCAATTGTAGATGGATACGCAGCACCAACAATTCCGCCAACAAATGACAAAGAAGTGAAACTTGGTCAGAATAATTCCAAAGACAAAAATGCACTTATGAATGGTCTTAGTGAAACGGTATTCACCAAAGTTTCACATTGTAAATCCGCTAAAGATATTTGGGACAAACATCAAATTATTTATGAAGGAGATTGATCCAAAAATGGAAGGAATAATAGACAATTGTCTTATTTAGATGCTTAAAGTTGCTTAAAGAGTTCAACTATTAATTAATCATGCTGTAAAAATAGAGATATGAACAATAATAAAAGAGATAAATACAATAAGATCTTGATAATGGAGTTCACCATTGAGTGGCTACGTCTCCGAGCCCGCTTCCAAGTGAAGGACCTCTTTATTAATCTTCAAATGCTCAAGTTCTTTAGAACGGCTCCTTGCTATTACATAGCATACTTCATATATGTTGTTCAAGACCTCCTTTCGCAGACACATGTATGCTTCCTCAAACCCCTCTCACAAACATGACAAAAAGGCCTCTCAAAACATGAGAAAAAGCCAAAATACATAAACTGCTCCTCCAATTCCCTGCATCAAAAATTTCTCCTACAAGCTTCAAAAAGTATGGTTATTATATTTTTCAAGGATCAGATGAGGAATCCCAACTTCCCTCAAGATCTGGCCTCTTTCTGGGATCAAATCCCCCTTCAAATGGCCTAAAATCCTCAAAAAATCCATTTTTTGGGCATAATATCAGGCAAAAATCACCTATGTAATGTTTAAAAACCACTTTTAAACCAAAAATGTAGAGTATCCCCCACGACAGGTCATGCACCCCCTTTACCAGGTCACATGGGGGCACATGGCCAAGTTCCAATGCTCCAAATGCTATGCATCAGCCCCCTTAACTGTTAGCTCCGGGTTTTGGGGTGCCTTCCATGGGATCTGGGCTAATATGCCCTTGGGTGCACCCAAAATTAGCCCTTGGAAGTGCTCCTGTAATGAAACCACATGTTGGGGCTTATCCCTAGCCCCCTTCTTCCCTCCTTTGGATATTTGACCCCAAAACTATAGGAAAGTGGGTTTTTTTCATAAATTTGACTTTTGGCAAGTTGGTAATTGAACTTTTCCAAAGACTTGGAGCTAGCCATGGGTCAGAGGTTCAAATCCCATGGACCCCCAAATACTTTTTACATTCCAACCAGTAGTGAAGTGCCACATGGTTGCCCATGTCTGGGCCATGTGGCACTTATTCATTTGCCAGTTGACCATTGACTTTTGTCATAGAAGAATCCGATTATCATGCAATATTTTTCACATTCAGAGTCTTTTTTGAGGAAATGAATATATGTCCAGAATCAGTGCAACGAGCTGGTCTCAATGGAATTGGTTTCATCCAATTCTAAGAACATTGATTTTTGAGCATTTTCTGAGCCTAGGGAGCATCCTGGATCATTCCTCCCCACTTGGAATCTTTTGGACCACAAAAAGTCTGGTATCAGTTGGTAACTAAGTGAGGATATTGTGTACTCACCTTTTTGGTCTCCATCCACTTGGCCTGACTTGGATTTGTGCACTTCAATCCCACTCAAAGATACTCCACATCACCCATGCAAGAAGTTCAGACTCTTTTGTCCAATATGGTGTCTTCCTGCAACTCGTTCATATATTCAGGAGAAAAATATTCGATGGTAGGAATATGAACATTCTCTTCTTGATCCTCGATCATAGGAGGCTCATACAATCTCAATTTTTCCACATTTACAACTGAATAGATTTGTATATATGGAGGTAATTCTAACCGGAAAGCATTAGTACCAATCTTGTCTAAAATTATAAAAGGACCATAACGAATTGGTTTAATATTTTTACCTTCACCTTGCATCCTTTCCTTGCTGATGTATAACCAGACTTGATCTCCTGCTTTGAACTGATGATCAACTCAATGCATATCATGCCTTGCCTTGTACTTGACCTAGCTTTTCTCCAACTATTCCTGTACTACCTGATGGATCAACTGGATATGTTCAATGAACTTTGTAGCCCTGTCCACATCACTATGTCCTCCTCTTTTCCAAAGACAAAATCCAAAGGAGACTTTGGAAAGTACCCTAAACAAGTTTCAAATGGATATTTCTGAGTAGAAGAATGTTTGGCTCGATTATACGCATGTTGTACATAACACAAATGTTCATCCCAAAGCTTAGGATGTTTGTTGCAATATTCCCGAAGTAGATGCACTACTTTCCATTCACCACCTCTCTCTGCCCGTCCTTCCATAATCGAGGATCAAGTTCCCATATGCTTGACCAAAATTTCCCCAGGAATCTATAGTCTCGATCAAATACAATAGAAGTAGGTAAACCAAAATGAACCCATACATTTTCAAAGAACATTTGAGTTGTTTGTTCGGCTATGACCTGTTTTTTAAAAGGAATCAAGACACACATTTTGTTGAACCTATCCACAACTACATATAGGTAATCATGACCTTTTCTAGACATAGGCATTCCCCCCACAAAATCCATAGATACACTTTCCCATGGTTTAGAAGGAATAGGAAGTGGAGCGTACAATCCTAGCTTTCTGTTACTTGGTTTGCTTATTGCACACATAGTACATCCTTTTACATATTTAGACACATTTTCATGCATTCGAGGCCAATAAAAAAATCTTTGTAACTGAGAAATTGTTTTATCTACCCCAAAATTTCCTGCTATAAGAGAAGTATGTGCTTCTCTGATGACATGGACTCTTTCACTTTCTGGAATACATAACTTGCCCAAATGATACAAGAGTTTGTCTTTAATATGATAATTCAGTTCTTCTTCTCTTTTACCATTACTTAAAGTTGCATAGTCTTCCTTAAAATCTTTATCCTCAACATATTGTTCAATATAACTTTCATGAGTGATTGAATTGTGCTTAAGGATTGTAGCAATTGTACTAGGAGGTCTAGATAACATATCAACAACTTTATTATGAATTCCCTTTTTATATCTGATGACCAAGTGAAATTGTTGTAAAAACCCCATCCATCTAAAATACCTTGATTGTTGTAGCTTATTTTGTGATTGCAAATACTGTAATGGTTGATGATCAGTGTGTATTACTGTTTCTTTACCCATTAAATAATGTTTCCATTTCTTAACACTTTGTACTAGAGCATACAATTCTTTATCATAGGTTGGATAGTTAATTATTGTTGTAGTGAAGGTCTCGGAATGATAGCATATGGGTTTTTTGTGTTGCATCAACACTGCCCCCATGGAATAGTTACTTGCATCGGTTTCAATTTCAAAAGACTATTGGAGATCTGGCAATGCTAGAATACAAGCTGTACTAATCTTCATTTTCAAAGTATTGAAAGCCTTCTGTTGGCTTCCTCCCCACTGGAATCCCCTTTTCACACTTGTTAAAGCATGTAAAGGTGTTGCAATCAGAGAGAAGTTTGCAATAAGCTTCCTCCAGTACTGTGTTTCTCCCATGAAGCTTCTTACTTTGGTTACATTCGTAGGCATTGGCCAATTTACAATAACCTCAACTTTTGAGGGATCAATCTTAAGCTCTCCACTTCCTACAATGTAACTTAGATATACAAGAGATGTTTTGCCAAATTCACATTTTGATAATTTTACAAAAAGTTTCTCTCTTTGCAACACTGAAAGTATCTACCTAACATGATGGACATGCTCTTCCCTGGTCCTACTAAATATAATAATATCACCTAACTAGACTATTAAAAATTCATCAATGAAAGGCCTGAATACATCATTCATAACTCTCATGAAAGTAGCAGGTGCATTAGTAATCCCAAATGGCATCACTAACCATTCAAACAATCCTTATTTTGTTTTAAAAGCAGTCTTCCATATATCCTGTTCAACTACCCTGATCTAATGGTAACCACTTCTTAAGTCTAACTTAGTGAAATAAACCGAATGTTTCAGTTGATCTAATAAACCATCAATGCGAGGAAAAGGGTAACTATTTTTTACTATGATTTTGTTCAAAGCTCGAAACTCCATGCACATGCGCCATGTGCCATATTTCTTTGGCACTAGGATGATAGGTGACCCACATGGAGAAGCACTAGGTATAATGACCCCTTGTTCAACCAACTCTTGTACCTACTTCTTTATCTCTGTATTTTCCAAGATTGATAACTTGTACATGCCAATGTTAGGAAGAGGAACATCCTGCTGCAATTGTATCTCATGTTCAACTTGTCGTTTTGGAGGAAATCCTTTCGGGACTTGAAATAACTCATCATAGTTAGAAACAATTCTAACTAATTCAACTTTTAACTTTGCATCACAATCTTTGAAAGTATCAATTCCGACAGTGTCTGTAATGTCCCCCACCTCTTAGAGAGGTGATGAGGAGACTCAGTGGCCTGGGCACCCCCACTAGGTCATAGTCTCACACTGAAGGGGGGAAAGTCAAGAAGTTAAAAGTTATATTTTTAAGTTGACTTAAGAAAGTGAAAGGATAAAGGAGTAATAGATAACTCAACAGAAGAATAGAAGATTAACCCTGGGAGTTAACCTAACTCAACAGAGAATTAGAAGGAAAAGTATAAGTAAGAGGATGGGGTGCACCTATTACTCATTCTGGTTTTGGATTAGCATTTTCTATTGCTCTTGAGCATTCAGTTTGGGGGTTTTGCTGTACAAACCCTTGGGAGCAACTTAGTTGTGAAATATCCACTCACCTTGTTCCACAACTTGGTCTCGGGGATGAAAGACTCCTCCACACCATTCTAGTCTCAGGGCCAGTTTATCGAGGGAGGTTCGATCTAGCTTATCCTGAGGGCCTAGGGCCATTCCGACAGTTCGGTTTTGTTTGCAAGGGCATGACCATAAGTTTGAGGGATTTTCTGGAGGGTTATCATCATTCTATATTTGTCTATAGATTGGGACATCGTGGAGCCATAGGGGACGTCCTGTGATTCAGTAAAACTCAGATCTACGGAGATTGAGAGGGATCTTGGAGATTCGGGCACCTGGGTTGTTCTTACCATTGCCCGATCTATATTCTTGGAGAGTTTCATACCATTTGGATATCTCCTTCATCAGGGTCAAACCAGCTAGGATTTCAGTCATCCAGTGGGGCACCCCATTCAGTGGGAAATTCAGATCTATAGGGATTGAGAGAGATCTTGGAGATTCGGGCACCTAGGTTGTTCTTACCATCGCCCGATCTATATTCTTGGAGATTTTCAGATCATTTGGATATCTCCTTCATCAGGGTCAAACCAGCTAGGGTTTCAGTCATCCAGTGGGGCACACCATTCAGTGGAGAATTCAGATCTACGGAGTTTGAGAGTGGATTTGGGAATTTGGACACCTGGGTTTTTCTTGCAGTTGCCCGATCTATCATTTGGAATATTTCTCGGGATGATTGGACACTTTTGGTAGTAGGGCAGAATTATTCAGGGCTTCATCATTTTAGCAGGACGTGGCACTTTCCAGCTTGGAGGTTGAGCATTAGTATGGCTCATATCTGCTTGATTTAGTCTTCATTATATATCCAGCCTTTGGAGGCTCATTTTGTATTGTCGGGAGCATTTTGTAGAAGCTCATATCTATTGCTTGTACGACCATCTGAGGTTTATGCCAGATC
>ML803324.1:374052-392335 GCA_009831015.1 Picea engelmannii | reverse complement strand
TAAGAAAGGGAAAGGATAAAGGAGTAATAGATAACTCAATAGAAGAATAGAAGATTAACCCTGGGAGTTAACCTAACTCAATAGAGAATTAGAAGGAAAAGTATAAGTAAGAGGCTGGGGTGCACCTATTACTCATTCTGGTTCTAGATTAGCATTTGCTATTACTCTTGAGCATTCAGTTTGGGGGTTTTGTTGTACAAACCCTTGGGATCAACTTAGTGGTGAAATATCCACTCACCTTGTTCCACAGCTTGGTCTCGGGGATGAAAGACTCCTCCACACCATTCTAGTCTTAGGGCCCGTTTATCGAGGGAGGTTCGATCCAGCTTATCCTGAGGGCCTAGGGCCATTCCGATAGTTGGGTTTTGTTTGCAAGGGCAGGACCATCAGTTTGAGGGATTTTCTGGAGGGTTATCATCATTCTATATTTGTCTACAGATTGGGACATCGTGGAGCCATAGGGGACGTCCTGTGATTCAGTAAAACTCATATCTATAGAGATTGAGAGGGATCTTGGAGATTCGGGCACATGGGTTGTTCTTACCATCGGCCGATCTATATTCTTGGAGAGTTTCAGATCATTTGGATATCTCCTTCATCAGGGTCAAACCAGCTAGGGTTTCAGTCATCTAGTGGGGCACCCCATTCAGTGGGAAATTCAGATCTACGGGGATTGAGAGAGATCTTGGAGATTCGGGTACCTGGGTTGTTCTTACCATCGTCCGATCTATATTCTTGGAGAGTTTTAGATCATTTGGAGATCTCCTTCATCAGGGTCAAACCAGCTAGGGTTTCAGTCATCCAGTGGGGCACACTATTCAGTGGAGAATTCAGATCTACGGAGTTTGAGAGGGGATTTGGGAATTTGGACACCTGGGTTTTTCTTGCAGTTTCCCAATCTATCATTTGGCATATTTCTCGGGATGATTGGACACTTTTGGTAGCAGGACAGAATTATTCAGGGCTTCAGCATTCTAGCAGGACGTGGCACTTTCCAGCTTGGAGGTTGAGCATTAGTACGGCTCAGATCTGCTTGATTTAGTCTTCATTGTATATCCAGCCTTTGGAGGCTCATTTTGTATTGTCGGTAGCATTTTTTAGCAGCTCATATCTATTGCTTGTACGACCATCTGAGGTTTATGCCAGATCGACCATCTATTGTATTGATCTTCATTGCTCATAATAAAAAGGTCAGATCTTTGCTTGTGCTTCTACATCTTGAATATATTGTGATCTCCATGTGTTGATGAATCTTGTATGCACTTAAAAACTCAATAAAGTATTAGTAGTTAGTGATTCCAAGAAAGAATTTGGCTTGGGATCATTACAGTGTCTTTAGCTTTTACCACCATTAAGAGATATCGCTTACTAACATTTACAATCCTCTTCATCTGTCCTAAGTTGATTAGTGACAAATTCAATTTCTTTTTATGAGCCCTTACTATATATTATTTTCCATATTTAGTTAATTGATACCTATTGTCTTCACGATAGAATATTGCTTTTATATCATACAAATATGGACTTCCAAGTACGATACCACATATATCTAGTGGAACTACATCCAACTCAACCTCATCTATGAACTGTGAATTAATTGCAAACTTTAGGACACATTGTCTTTCCACCTGCAACTGATTATCATTATGAATCCATCTTAAGGGATATGGCTTCTTATGAGGTTTAGTGATTAATCCCAACTTTTTAACTATTTCTTCTGATATCAAATTTACTTGTGAGCCACTATCAAATAGAGTATCAATTTTTGTATGTTTGGAAATTACCCTTATATGAAAAAGTTTTTTTCATTTGACCTCATCAACTTCATTATCAACTTTTAAAGACTGAATTGAAGAACTTATACTAGCTTCATAATTTTTACTTTTGATTCCTGTGACTGTGACCTTTGTCTCATCTCCCAAATCTGACCCCAAATCGACTTGAGTTGTTGCAGTAGTCTTTGGTTTTCCTTTATTCCCAAACTTTGCTGGTTTCAACTCTGGGTGAAGGATCCAACAGTGATCCTCACTATGGCCTTCCTTCTTACAATGAGTACATGTAGGTTTCTCCTTCTTCATTGTATAAGTTTTCTTTTCTTTGAACTTCTCTTTACCCTTGCCTTTAAACTTTCCTTCAGTATATTTGAATGGTTTTACAAAATCAACATTTACATTCTTGCCTCTAGATTCAAGATGAGTCGCTTGCACACACACCTCATCTAAATTAGTAGGATTAAACATAAGAATGGTATGTCGTAAATAACTATTCAAACCACCTATATACTTAATCAATGTCTCTTGAGTATCCAATGATATTCCCAACAACAAAGCTCTTTTTCAAAACTCCTGTGTATAACTTTGAACAGTTTGTCCTTTTAACTGTCTAAAGTTCTTCCCTGACATAATAGCTTGTTTCATGTAAGCTAGAGGATAAAATTTCTTTCGTAAAGAGGATGTAAAATCAATCCATGAAGAGAGAGTCTTACCAAACTTCTTAAGATCCTATTTTGTCCTACTTTCCCACCAAACAAGGGTGGTTCCTCCCATATTGAGACTAGCAAGTTGGATCGCAGTCTCTTCATCTATGATTCTTTGTATCCTGCAATACACTTCAATTTGTCTTATCCAATTATCTAACTTTTCTGCATTTAGTTATCCATCATACAAAGGCAACTCAAACTTAACATTAAGTTTTAACAAAGGCATATTAGACTTATGCTTATGTGTTTGTTTTTGTATGGTAGATGTTATAGAATGAGAATTAGCATTTGATGTAGAATTGGAAGAAAAAGGAGAAGATGGCGGTGAAGGTGGTGTAGGAGGAATCTTTGAAGACTCTCCTTCCCCTTCACTTTCACCCTTCATTAAGATCTCTCCCAAGGTTGGTTTCTTTCTCTCCAAGAAATCCTCAAACAACACTTTGACCATTTTAGACATGGAGAAAAGTGCATCTTCTAGTTTCTTGGTTCGTAGAGAAAGCTCTCCTTCTGAAGCCATTATTTTCTTCCTCAACAATTGTTCTATCTCAGGAATTAATTCAGCCAATGATCCTTCTCCTTTCTGAGATTTGGATCTTGTAAGCATCCACCCTGTACTTGTTAAACCTTCCAAAACAACCAAAGCTCTAATACCAATATACTTGATCCAAAAATGGAAGGAATAATAAACAATTGTCTTATTTAGATGCTTAAAGTTGTTTAAAGAGTTTATCTATCAATTAATCATGTTGTAAAAATAGATATATGAATAGAAACAAAAGAGATAAAGACAATAAGAGCTTGATAACGGAGTTCACCAATGAGTGGCTACGTCTCCGAGCCCACTTCAAAGTGAAGGACCTCTTTATTAATCTTCAAATGCTCAAGTTCTTTACAATGGCTCCTTGTTGTTACATAGCATACTTCAGATCTATTGTGCAATACCTCCTTACTCAGACACATGTATGCTTCCTCAAACCCCTCTCACAAACATGACAAGAAGCCCTCTCAAAACATGAGAAAAAGCCAAAATACATAAACTGCTCCTCCAATTCCCTGCATCAAAAATTTCTCCTACAAGCTTCAAAAATCCTGGTTCTTATATTTTTCAAGGCTTAGATGAGGAATCCCAACTTCCCTCAAGATTTGGCCTCTTTTTGGGATCAAATCCCCCTTCAAATGGCCTAAAATCCTCAAAAACTCCATTTTTTGGGCATAATATCAAGCAAAAATCACCTCTATAATGTTTAAAAACCACTTTTAAACCAAAAATGCAGAGCATCCCCCAAGATAGGGTGTGCACCCCCATTACCAGTTCACATGGGGCCACATGGCCAAGTGCCAGTGCTCCAAGTGCTATGCGCCAACCCCCTTAACTGCTAGCTCCTGGTTTTGGGGCGCCTTCCATAGGATCTGGGCTAATCTGCCCTTGGGTGTGCCCAAAATTAGCCCTTGGACGCTCTCCTGTAATGAAACCATGTGTTGGGGCTTAGCCCTAGCCCCCTTGCGCCCTCCTTTGGATATTTGACCCCAAAACTATAGGAAAGTGGGTTTTTTTCATAAATTTGACTTTTGGCAGGTTGGTAATTGAACTTTTCCAAAGACTTGCAGCTAGTTATGGGTCAGAGGTTTGAATCCCATGGATGCCCAAATACTTTTTACATGCCAAATAGTACTGAAGTTCCATGTGGCTGCCCATGTCTGGGCCATGTGGCACTTATTCATTTGCCAGTTGACCATTGACTTTTGTCATAGAAGAATCTAATTATCGTGCAATAGTTTTCACATCCGGAGTCTGTTTTGAGGAAATGAATATATGGCAGGAATCAACACAATGAGCCTGTTGTGATGGAATTAGTTTCATCCAATTCTGAGAAATTTTATTTTTGAGCATTTTATGACCCTGGGGAGCCTCCTGGATTAGAGATTCAAAAGTCAAAGAAGTAAAGCTTCAAATTTACAGAGGTCAGTTCGAACAAATTAAGGTGAAGGAAGATGAGAATATTGAATATTACATTTTACGAGTTGATGAAACAGTAAATGCAATCATAGGATTGGGAGAATAAATAAAAGAATCTGTAATTGTTCAAAAAGTACTAATATCTCTTCCTATGAGATTTGACCCAAAGATATCAACACTAGAAGAAATATCAGATCTAAACTCAACAAGCATGGATGAATTACATCGAATCTTCACAGCATATGAAATGAGAACTGGACAGGAAAATCTAGATATAAAAGAAGCAGCCTTCAAAGCATCCAAAAAGTAGAAGCAAAAGGGAAGGAAAAAATAATAACATAGCAGCAACAGTGATGTCTCAGAAGATGATGAAGAAGTGGCCAACTTTGTCAAAAGACTGAGCAAGGGAACTGATGGTAGCTATAGAGGTAAGCTTCCTTTAATTTGTTTTAATTGTGATGGTATTGGTCATTTTGCTAACAAATGTCCTTATAAGAAAAAGAGAAATGATGAAGGTTACTCTAAAGGAAAACAAACATATAAAGGCAAAAGAACCATAATGAAAGTTTTCAAGAAAAGATTATGCACCAAAGACGACATCTCATCATCAGATGAAGATGAAGTCAGTGACAGTGAGACAGAAAGAGTTATATTCATGGAATTAGAAGACTTTGATAAAGAAGACTCTAAAGAAGAATATGAAGAAGCCGAAGAAGAATATGAAGAAGTCGAAGAAGAAATTGAAGAGGAAGAAGTTGACTACCGAGAGGAATTAATGTGTGCCATAGAAGTTATCAGAAGAGAAAAGAAGAAAAACAAGAAACTACAAGCATAACTAGACAAGAAAGAAGACACTCAAGAACTAAAACAAATTATCACAAATTTGAAGGTTCAAATAGAAGAAGATAAAAGAATTGAAGACGCACTCAAAGACCAGCTAGAAGAAAAAGACAAGATCATTGGAAATTTGGAAGCAGAGATTGTCACATTAAGAAAGGATATTCAAAAGAAAAATACGCAGAACAACACAAAAGTTTTGGATGACATTATCAACAGTCAAAAATCTCATCATGACAAGTTCGGACTTGGATACAATCAAACAAAAAAAGGATTAAGCTCCAAAACAATGAAGAAAAAAACATATCCAAAAATATTTGCAGAAACAATCAAGGGGGGTAGGAAGATCTACAAGGAACATTATAGGGACACTCCTCCACTGATAAGATTCATAGTTCATAATCAACAACTGACAGATAGGCCTCAAGAAGAAGAAGAATTCATAAGAGTACCTCCTTTTAGAAGATCTTCAACTCCCAGGTATCAAACAATCTTTTTTGGTTTATGTTATGCATGTAATAATTTTGGACATAAAGCTATGAATTTTATAGCTAACAACAAGAACAAAAACAACTTTGAAAGTCATACACAAAGGGGCTATCCAAGAAGGCCTAGTGAAACACAAAGAAGAAGTTACAAAAGGTTTGAATCTTTGAGCACTGAAGTGGAATGTTACAAATGTAACAATTTTGAACACGTGACCAAAGATTGCATAATGATAGTCCCTCATAAAGAACCACAATAGAATAGAAACAGTCGGAGACAGGAACCTCAGAAAAGGACATGGATAAGAAAGCAAGATCAGTATAACAATGAATAAATCACACTCGCTCTACAAGCTAAGCAGAAGAAACATGGTTGGTATTTTGACAGTGGTTTTTCAAAACATATGATAGGTCATAGAGACAGTTTTCTTAAACTACAAAAGGAAAGAGATGGATCAGTCTCCTTCGGAAATGATGATTCAGTCAAAATCATTGGAAAAGGCATAGTCAAAATTGGTACAAAGCCAAAAAATGTTCTACTAGTAGAAGATATGAAACATAATTTTTTAAGTGTGAGTAAAATGTATGACCAAGGTCATAAAGTTACTTTCGATTCAAAAAAGTATCAGATAAGAAAAGAAGGTTCATGAAAATTGATTGCTACAACTGCGAGAACTTCAAGTAACATATATGTGTTTAAGTGAAATTGGAAATGAAAAGTGTTTTCTAGGAAAGGAAGATCAAAGTTGTCTATGGCACATAAGAATGCATCACATACATTTTGATATCCTTGTCAAAGTTAGCAAAAGAGAAGAAGTCATAGAAATTCCCCAGATCATGAAACCAACCAACACTTTATGCAAGCATTGTCAACAAGGAATGGAAACAAATACCAGGTTCAAATCAAAGGAATATTCAAGAACAAGACCAATGCAAATTGTGCATATTGATCTAGTTGGACCAACTACAACAAAGGGCTTAAAAGGTGAGAAATAATTTATGTTATTATTTGATGATTATACAAGAATGACCGCATTTTTCTTTCTCAAGAATAAGTCAGAATATTTTGAAAACTTCAAGATCTACAAGGAAATGATTCAAAATGAAATGGATTCAAAAATCATATGGTTTAGATCTGATAATGGAGGAGAGTTCACTTCAAAGGAATTTATGGACCACTGCAGCAGTCATGGAATAAAACGGTAATTCTTTGTTGTTAGGAAACCTCAACATAATGGAGTTGTTGAAAGAAAGAACAGGACAGTACAGGAAATGGCTCGAACAATGCTAATGGATTCCAAATTGACAGACATTTTTTGGACATAGGCAGTGCATACAACAATTCACATTCAAAACAGAGTAATGTCAGAAACAAAACTGACAAAACTCCTTATGATCTATGAAAAGGAAGACAAAAAATATAAAGCACTTCAGAGTTTTTGGAACAAAATGCTACATCAAAAGAGAAGATGGAAGAATGGGAAAGTTTGACTCTCGTGTGGACAAAGCAGTACTTGTTGGTTATTCAAGTACAAGAAAATCATACAAGTGTTACAACCTGAGATTGAACAAAGTGGTGGAAAGCATCAACGTAACAATTGATGAAACAGGTAGACAAGAATTAAAGGAATAAGAAAATGTGTCAATGGAACAACATTACGAAGAAGAAACAAAAGATGAAAAATAGGGGGAAGACGAAGAGGATCCAACAGAAACAGAAGAGCAAGTTCATTAAGTAACTCCAAAAACACCTAGCACACGAGTATAGAAGAATCATCCTTCAGATCAGATTATCAAAAACAAAGACACAGGAGTTGAGATTACAAGAAGAATTCGTTCACCAGAACAGATGCACCTAACACTCACATCTACGATTGAACCAACCTATTTTGAAGAGGCTAACAAGGATGAATTTTGGAACAAGGCCATGGATGAAGAATTGGATCAAATAGAGAAAAATGACACTTGGGAATTGGTTCCAATACCAAAGGATAAGAATGTGATCAACACAGAGTGTTATACATGAAAAATTGAATGAAGATGGATAGGTTACAAGGAACAAATCTATATTGGTATGTAAAGGATATGCACAGGTTGAAGGAACTGACTTGGAAGAGACATTTTCCCCAGTTGCTAGAATGGAATAAATTTGATTAATTTTAGCTTATGCATGCTCCAAAAATACTAAAGTGCATCAGAAGGACGTAAAATAATCTTTTTTGAATGGGGAACTTGAAGAAGAAGTCTACATTGAAGAACCAGAAGGATTTCAGTTGTCAGAGAATGCATATTATGTGTGAAAATTAACGAAGGCCTTGTATGGTCTAAAACAGGATCCTAGAGCATGGTACTCTAGACTGGATAAATATCTACAGCGGGCAAGGTTTAGAAAAGGAAGTGCAGACAAAAACCTCTATATCAAGGTAAGCCAAGATAGTATTTTACTAATTGAAGTTTATGTTGATGATATTATTTTTGGTAGTGATGATGACAGGTTAAGCCAAACATTTTCAAAGGATATGCAAAATGAATTTGAAATGTCATTACTTGGATAACTATACTTATCTTGGGACTTTAGGTACGTCAAAGAAACCAAGGAATTTTCATTTCTCAAACCAAGTATATCAAATAAATTCTAAAGAGGTTCGGAATGGAAGATTGCAAACCAGTTATCGCTTCCATGCAAACCAATTGCAAGTTAAGAAAAGATGATGATTCAAAGTCTACAAATCAGAGGCAATACTATATGTGATAGCATCCAGACTAGATGTAATGCAGGCAATTGGACATGTGGCATGATTTCAAAAAACACCAAAGGAATCACATGTATTAGCAGTGAATAGGATTTTTAGATATCTCAAAGGAACATAAGAATTTGGATTATGGTATCCAAAAGGAAAGGATCTATCACTTACTGCCTACATAGATGCAGGTTGGGAAAGTTGTATTGATGAGCAATGAAGCACTAGTGGAGCAGTGTTCAACTTGGGTGAGTGTTTAGTATCATGGATAAGCAAGAAACAATCATCAGTATCTGTATCTACAGTCGAGGCAGAGTATATTGTTTTGTACACAGGTTCTATGGATGAAACAAACTCTGACAGATATATAGGTTGATCATGTTGAGCCCATTCCAATCTATTTTGATAATACAAGTGCCATCAGTATCTCAAAGAACTCAGTGATGCACTCCAAGATGAAGAACATTCCAATCAAGTATCACTTTCAACGGGAACATGTTGCAGAAAAGAACATCAGAGTTGAGTATGTGGGAACAAAAGAACAAGTGGCAGATATATTTACAAAACCACTTCCATGAGAATCCTTTGAGTATCTTCGCCAGAGACTCAGAGTTATTTATACTCCAAATGAATTCTTTTGAATGCATATCTTATATGTCTTAGATGTACACAAGGAAGCACCATAAAGAGGGCAGTTCAGGTTGGGAGATCAAATAGTTTAGTTAGGGGGAGCATCCCCAGATGGAAAGATACCTTTTCCATTGATGAAAAATGGGGAGAGATTTATTAGATGCAGAAGACAGAGGCATGACTCCAGGGGGAGCAATGGTCACAGAGATGAAGAGGATAAAGGCATGGTTCCAGGGGGAGCATGAGTGATATGACTTCAGTATTTCCTGACATGATTTTAGTTTTTCATTAGAGTGTTGCCATCAATTCCAAATGGGGAGATTTTGTTATTAAGGTTGGTTTTCATTGATTTCAACCCTTGAAGAAAGTTTGGTAGCGAATTATGGTGCCACAAAGGTTTGGGTAATGGACCCAAGGTTGTTTCATGTATAATGGTATGATTTTTAATATACTTGAAGACAATAATATTCTATATGGATAGTACATTTCATTTAATTTTTGGTGGTATGTGGAACCTCACATAACTCCTCACGGTTAGAGAGTTATGGCCATGAGAAGTTGGAGAACCCAGGTTTGGGTAATGGACCCAAATTTGTTTGATGGATAATGGTACGAGTTTTGGTATATTTGTAGGTAATACTATTCTATATGGATATTATATGTCATGTCATTTTTTTTGGTATGTGGAACGTCACATAACTCCTCACGGTTTGAGATTTATGGCCATACGAAATTGGAGGACCCACATATGTCATCTAGAAGCCCCAAAAGGTCAAAGTAGTCAAAGTGGTTTAAGATATTTTAGAAGGTAAATAATAAAGTGAAGTGATGATTGTACTATAATTCAAAGTGAATACAAAATAGATTATTTAAATAATAAATTTAATGGAGAAATTAGAAGTGGGTTAACCCTAAAATAAGGAAAGTGGGCAAAGTGACCTAGAAGATGCTTCTAAGGAAGCTACTTGGAGAGTATAAATAAGAGGAAATTATCTCTCATTTTATATAACACATGAGAATATTGAATATATATAGGTGACTGAGGTAACCAAAGGATAACTAAGCCTAATTTCATAGGGGAGGTGAATAAAACAAGGTTGGAATTCAAGGGAGGATAAATTCTTTTGATGATGCTTTCTAAGGTATGTTATTTACAGGTCATCTCACCATTTTCGCAATAACATTTTTTATAGAATGATTCAGACCGATCAGTTGATAGGAAATTTGGGAAACATATCCAAGTATCTGTGGTAATCATTTTATCTTGTGGGTCGTTGTATTTTCGGAGTTACACTGCCTGGAAAATAGGGTTTGTGGCTAGTCCTAAAACTAGTCTAAAACAGGTGTTTTGGGTAACAATGTCATAACTTCTTCATAACAGATCAAAATTTAGTAAGACAAAATGTGTTGGTTAGAGTACATTATTTAGTATTTTGGGTAACATTTTTAGATCTATTCAACAAATATTCCATGTGGGGCACACTCTACAAGGTCACTCTCTAGAATAAGCCAAAATTTAGCAAGGTATGCCATTTTTGCTATAACTCCTTTTCTGAGAGGTTCCAAGTAGTGACACCTAGAGGAATTGCATAAAAAAAATGAATAACATTGTGTACTATTTTCAGATATTTATTCATTACAGGTACATAGTTATGACTATTTCAAGTTAGGGTTGTTGACTAATCCCAAACTATTCATGTGAGACTAAAGAAAAGTTTGTTGAAAATGATAGTCTCTTGTTGTGGAAGTTAAGGAAGGTTTGCAGGTATGTGATCATATACACTAGGTCTATTATAGATTTACAAATCATATTTGGATGTTTAAATTTATAAGGGCTTTTGGTTGAGGTACATGTTGGGTACATGGTTGAGCCAAGTAGTTGATGAGTTGGCACATACAAGAGGTGTATAGTTGATGATGTTGGTACATATTGATGCATCATAGTTTATGAGTAGTTGACACATGATTGGTACACACTTGGTACATGGTTGGATACACTTGTTTATGGTACAAGTTTATTACAAGTTGTTTGGTACAGGTTGGTGCAGGGTTGATGAACTTGTTTATGGTATAGGTTAATTACAGGTTGAGGTACAGGTTGATGCATGGTTTAGGTTTATTGGTACAGGTTTACATCAATATATATCACAGTGATAGTGTGACAATGGTTCCATCATTCTACTTCTACTTTAGGGTGGTTGGATGGGGCAAGGACAGGTGTTTGTAGCCACCTTCAGGTTATAGCCGAAGAACATAGGGGGTTGTAGCCTCCTTCTAGTTGTAGCCAGAGAATAGGGGAGTTTGAGCTTCCCTCAAGTTGCAGCCTAAGAAACAAGGGGGTTGGATCCTCCTTCTAGTTGCAGCTGGAAAACAAATGAATTTTGTCCTTCCAATGAATGTAATTCTTCAAGACATATAAGAAAAAGCATTATGTGGTTTTATAACGCTTTGGGTTTCCACCTAAAAAACTAGTGTATTGTGTATGTGTATGATTGTTCATTTGTTCATTGCTTATTTACTCTACAGTTATTGGATGATAATGCTACATTGATATAACACTTGGATTATATGGTTAAAAGGATTAAATTTCTCTATTACTGATTCACACCCCCCCCCCCTCTCAGTAATCCAATAGAATTAAGACTTTAACCATGAGAGGAAGAATAAAAGGAAGAATATGCAATGGGAGAATAAGGAAAAGGGTCAAAATGAGGTTGATGTTCTTGGGGTGGAGGGATTGCATTAGACGAACCAAGAGAATTTAGGATCATCGGAGTGGAAAAAAACCATACCGGTAACCCTATGGCGAATCAAGGAAGACTCAATGTATAAATATAGGGAGGACCAACATTTCCAAAACAAGGAAAAAAAAAAGGTTCCCTATGGAATGGGGTTCCTTAGTTGGTAGTTCCAAGAAATGTTTCCATAGACATAGACTCAAGCTAAGGTTTCTAAATCAAAGAGAACACACTACCAAAGTCTCTATAAGATAATAGTAATAAAAAAACTCCCTTGTAACAAGGAAAGAAGGAAGTAAGGATCTTCTAGAAAAGGGATTTTACATGGAGGTATGGGTAACTCTTTCTCATATCTTCATTAGAAAAGGAAAACCAAATAAAAAGTAGAAAAGGGAAGAAAATCAAATAAAATTTAGATATAGGAAAATAAAAAAGAGTATTTGAGTACCAAGGTATCATAACTTGCGTAGAAGGAATGATCATCACACACAAAAATAACACTGCACCAAGACACGAATGAGATGGACTGTGAAGGATACAAATGACACAACAAAGGCCCAATGCATAGTTTGGAAATGGCAAGATTGTTAAAAGTAGTTAGGCATGGAAATGACAGTTAGGTCACATGCGTGATAGGTCATAAAAGAGTTGTACAAGTCTTAAACGGGAAAAGATTCCGAAAATCACGAACACATCAGTGGTATCATAGGAAAATCATAAGACAGATTTAGAAATAAAGGAGAATTTAGTTAACTAGTAACCCACCACGATGACGGATTGGACAAGGCAGTTAAGGGAGGATGAGACATGTATACTTGGAATGAAAGCACCAAAAAAACAAGAATTTGATAAAATCTAAGTCATTATTACATGCAAGCGGGAGTGAAAAGAGTCAAACTACCAGAGCTGAGCTAATGCAACCCACACATACACACAAACCTAGTCCAAGAGTTCATCACACAAGTAGAATGGCACTGCCAAGAGTGGGAGGGTTATCCATTGCAGTGAAGAAACAACCAAAATGACCAGTAGCAGAGGTAGAGGTCGAGGAGGTATTCGAAACTATGACTCTGGTGCCACCAACAGTTTTTCATAGAGACTATTTATCCCCAAGGAAGGATGACACACCAAAAATAAATTTACTAGTGAATTCCAGGTACGCATTACCGATAGAACTAGTTCTAACTGACATTAGTAGCGATGAATACATGCTCGAGAAGATTTCCAACTTGAATTTTATGGACCATGATATCACGGACACATAAAAATTCCATCAGTTTTCCAAGGATAATTATTTATGCACAAAGACCATCCTAGGCATAGGAGAAGTTCTGGTAGAGACACATGAATGGGTGTCAAGATTAGAGAAAGAAGGGATACTGAACTTGTTCAAAATTCCACATTTTGGATGAAGTATGGAAATTAATTCCTATGTAAATTTTTTAATCAGTTCCTTTCATGGATGGACACTCTGGCTTGATCCCCCAGTATAAATTGATACTGTGTTGATTGTGTGTATCATAGGGTTGTGCAAAGTAGGTGACGACCCGACACTATTTTTCAACAAAATGGGAGAGTGAGTCCTCTCCAAGTCCATGAAAGACAAATTTGATAGATTCAAAGGAAACATGGGTCTAGATGTCAAGAGCATCAACAAAAAGGATGTTAGGTTTGGGACACACATTTTTTACTGCAAACTATTGCAACAATGTCCCAAAGACGAAGTACTCTCTACAATAATTTAAGCAGCAGAGAAATGCAAGGAAGGAGTTCAAATGAACTGGGCTACATTTTTAGTCAACCAGATTCTACAAGATTGCACGGAGACCTAGGAGAAGGGCACTGAATTTCACTATGCATGGTTTCTCATCCTCACTGCATTGGTCAGGTAGAAAGAGCCTACATATTACCAATGAATGTGTACTTTAGGTTGCATCCCTTTGGCTACTAGGTCTGACAACTTGGGGCACAGAGCAATCAAGAGGAGACATAATGAAAACAATGCCAAGTTTTATTCCTATTTGCAACTCGTTACTACTATAGTGGAGACCACCATGTTGAGAAATACTGAGAGGGGGTGGGTGAATCAATGTTTTGAGATATCAATCAACTTTTCACTTTTCTTTCACTAAAAATCTTAGTCTACTTTATAGAGACCAGTTGTAGTATATTCTTATGAAAACTGGAGTACATTCAGAGATCTTATTATGAATTTATTCATTCATCAGATGTCTATTAAACAGTAATTCAGTGTAGTAATAACAAATTAAACTAACACAGATGAATAAGACACATGAACACCAGGATTTAAGGTGGAAACCCAAACTCAGGAGAAAACCACCGCTGCCGTTGTCTCTGTCCTCAATGAATATTATTAACAAAACTTCTACAATAGTGTACTAGTGCATACTCATACTAGTGCGCAGGCTTCTACCTGCAGAAGGCTACAACCTTCTCTCGTTTACCAGCCTTTCCTGGAAGGGAGCTTCAACCCCCTAAAGATAGTAGTAGTTTCTACTAAAGGGTTTAACCCTCATACTCACTGCTGACCACGTTTCGTTAATTTTCACACTGGATCAAGCAGTTTCATCTAGTGGCTATGAAAACCACAGAAATTATCTCTAGAGTAAACACAGATCTACAAACTGCCAGGCAGCTGCAAAAGCTTCCTAAACACACATTAAATAAGTTACTAAACCTGGATATGATGCTGCAGCTCTCTTGGTTGTTCAACCTACGGCTGAGAATTTTCTGTCAGTGCAAATATGTCGCCTGTCTCCCACAATGAGGTTCCTCCATCCTCAAACCTTCCATGCTGTCTACACAAATGACCTTAGTCACCTATCGATTATCCCTTCTATCAGAAAACGACCTCCACATCCTCCAAAAGGAAGACCCCTGCCGCCTATCACCGTCCTTACTTGGCCTTCTGTCCCCCCTGAAGAAAGGGCATCGACCCCTTCTTAAACCCCTGGGTTCAGGAACAGTTCAACACTCATCGGGTCCCATATTTATTGCTCGGGGTAACTTGGACCCCTTTTTAAAATTTGAATTAACCCTACACGCCTTTTGTGAATTGGGTTTCGAGATTCCTTGTGTATCGGTTTCTTTGCCACTTAAATTTGCGATTTCCGAATACCCGACTTCCACCATACTCTTGACACGCGTTAGCCCTGCTAGCTATAGGCCTTGGGCCATATGACCGTCAACACATGACCTCGGTCAAACCTTTCATTGGGGTTTTTTCATTTTTGATGTCACCATGCACATGCCTATGGAATCCCCGATCCTCCGATCCCCGATTCTCCGTTGAAGGAAATCAACGGTCCTGATCCTTTCTGGATTTGACGGTCCAAATTCAATCGGGATTTCTTTCATTGCTATTTCACAATGCACAAATCCCTTGTCACCGAGATCTCCGATTTCCCGACGACGCCCGATCCTTTGCCACGTGTCCTTCCAGATGGACGACTCTAATCTTTCGAGGTGGCCCACACACTATCTTTCGTATCGGGAAATCTCATTTCGCAATTTCGGGGTTTCTGATGCACTTGTTCACGGGAGTCGTGAAACCCCAATTCCCAATTCTCTGATACGGGCTGTGATCAATGGTCTAGATCTCATGTTGATCTGACGGTGCAGATTCAGTCAGGATTTCGCATATCGCGAAATCAGGATTTTTGTTGCATTGTATTCTTTGCATATTGAAACCTCGATCCTCGAAACTCCAATGAAGCCTTCTTTCTACAAGTGGATGGTCCCGATCTCTGCTTGATTTAACGGCTACGATCAAATCGCGAAATCGCATATCGCGATTTCGTGGCTTTTGTTGTCAAGTGAACTGGACATTTCAAAGTCCCGATCCCCGATTCTCCGATGGCTTATCTCCCTCGCATCTTTTGCAGATCTGACGACTGACGGGTATCTGCTTCCAATCTGACGGCGCAGATCACTTCTTCTGCACTCCAACTCCTGTGCTTAACATCTACGCAGCTTCTCCCGATCCAACAGCTGTCGAGATTTTCGAGTGAGATCCGACAACTCTCAGTCTCTTTCCTGTGCTCCTTGCGCATATAAGAACGCTATGCCTCCTGAGCTTATTCTCCTCGAATCCTTAAAGGATTCCGACGTCTGCGCGTGATCATTCACCTCTCTGAACTTTGTCTTTTGTTTGCCTGTCATCCTGTAAAAACATGCCAACAATCCTTTGTACATTCTTCCTATACACATGCCATCTTCATTGCTGTACTTTCCATCAATGACAAGCATATGCTACCTGTTAAACATTTCCAACAATCTCCCCCTTTGTCATTGCTGGAAATACTCTTCCTCTTGTCTTTTTCCTCCCCCTTTGACATCAATGGCAAAGAGTGGGCAATGCCATGCTCCCCCTAAACCATGCAATGCTCCCCCTTAGCCAGAGCATTTAGATATGCTCATCAACACCTTACAAGCAATGGAGATTTCTGTACTTAATTATACCTGATCCTCTTCATGGCAGAGACTACTCCCAGTTTTTGTCGGAGATATTCGAACGCTTCCCTGGGTAGATGTTTGGTAAAGATATCAACCACTTGTTCTTTGGAAGGAACATACTCCAATTTCACCTTTTGCTCAAGCACCTGTTCTTGTAAGAAGTGATATTTGATGGGAATGTGCTTGGTCTTGGAATGCATAACAGGGTTCTTTGAGATACTGATGGCACTTGTATTGTCACACATAATAGATATAGGAGAAGAACATTTGATTTGGAAGTCTTGAAGGGTTTGCATCATCCAAAGAAGTTGAGTGCAACAAGATGCTGCATCCATGTATTTTGCTTCTGCTATAGATAAGGCAATGGAACTTTGTTTCTTGCTGAACCAAGATACTAACCGGGGCCCCATGTAGAATGCACCACCACTAGTGCTCTTTCGATCATCAACACTTCCAGCCCAATCTGCATCAATGTATGCATGAAGAGTAAGATCAGCATTCCTTGGATACCATAGTCCAAAATCTTGAGTTCCTTGTAGATATTTGAATATTCTTTTCACCGCCTGAAGGTGAGACTCTCTTGGATTGGCTTGAAATCGTCTTGCAATCCCAACTGCATGCATAATGTCTGGTCTTGTCCCAGTGAGATATAGTAGACTTCCTATCATAGATCTGTATTCTGGCTGATTCACCATGGGAGAATCATCATTAGTACTGAGATTACACCCAGTTATGATTGGTGTACTTACAGGTTTGCAACCTTCCATGCCATACTTCTTGAGGATTTGCTTAAGGTATTTTGCTTGTGATAGGAAAATGCAATCTGTTGCTTGTTGCACTTGTAATCCTAGAAAGAATGTTAGTTCCCCAAGTAAAGACATTTCAAATTCTTGCTTCATATCAGAAGCAAATTTCTGGCTCATGGATTCTTCATTACTTCCAAAAATGATATCATCAACATATACAACTACAATTAGTAGTTTGTCATTTTCGGTTTTTGTGTATAAGTTGCTATTAGCAGATCCTTTTGAAAATCCTTGTTGATGGAGATATTTGTCAATATGAGAGTACCATGCCCTTGGGGCTTGTTTGAGGCCATATAGAGCCTTTTTAAGTCTACAAACAAGTTTTTCATCATTACCAAGGATGAATCCTTCTGGTTGTTCTATATAAACTTCTTCTTCCACGTCACCATTTAGGAAAGCAGATTTAACATCCATTTGATGAACTTTGATTTGTTGGAACCTTGAAAAGGCAAGAAACATTCTTATGGCTTCAAGTCTAGCTACAGGAGCAAAGGTTTCTTCAAAGTCTATACCTTCTTGCTGACCATACCCCTTGCACACCAGTCTAGCTTTATTTCTTATAACCTCCCCATTCTCATTTAGCTTGTTTTTGAATATCCATTTAGTTCCAATGACATTTTTGTCATGGGCTCTTGGTACTAATTCCCAAGTGTGATTCTTTTCGATTTGATCAAGTTCTTCATTCATGGCTTGAATCCAACATTCATCTTTGCTAGCTTGATTTACATTGTGAGGTTCAACAGTGGACAAAAATGCCAGATAGCTAGAAGTTCCTACAAGAGTCCTTCTTGTTTGTACACCTGATCCTTTTCTCCCAAAATTTGAGATTCTGGATGATTCTTTTGAACATATCTGGATGGACCCTTTTCAGATAAATCCTCTTCGGATTCTTCATTGGGTTCACTGTCTATATCATTCCTATTTGATGTAGAATGATGTATGGCATTATCTTCCTCAACAATTGTTTGTCTTTCTTCTTCCTCGACAGTTATTTGTTTTTCTTCTCTTGGAGCTGCAGGAGACTCATTAATAACAACATCAATACATTCAACAATATTTCGAAGCCTTTTATTGTAACATTTATATGCTTTACTCCTAGAGGAGTAACCAAGAAATATTCCTTCATCTGCTCTT
>ML803324.1:355379-369096 GCA_009831015.1 Picea engelmannii | reverse complement strand
CCAGTTGTAGTATATTCTTATGAAAACTGGAGTACATTCAGAGATCTTATTATGAATTTATTCATTCATCAGATGTCTATTAAACAGTAATTCAGTGTAGTAATAACAAAGTAAACTAACACAGATGAATAAGACACATGAACGCCAGGATTTAAGGTGGAAACCCAAACTCGGGAGAAAACCACCGCTGTCGTTGTCTCTGTCCTCAATGAATATTATTAACAGAACTTCTACAACAGTGTACTAGTGCAGACTCATACTAGTACGCAGGCTTCTACCTGCAGAAGGCTACAACCTTCTCTCGTTTACCAACCTTTCCTGGAAGGGAGCTTCAACCCCCTGAAGATAGTAGTAGTTTCTACTGAAGGGTTTAACCCTCATACTCACTGCTGACCATGTTTCATTAATTTTCACACTAGATCAAGCAGTTTCATCTAGTGGCTATGACAACCACAGAAATTATCTCTAGAGTAAACACAGATCTACAGACTGCCAGGCAGCTGCAAAAGATTCCTAAACACACATTAAATAAGTTACTAAACCTGGATATGATCCTGCAGCTCTCATGGTTGTTCAACCTACAGTCGAGAACTCTCTGTCAGTGCAAATCTGCCACCTGTCTGCCACAATGAGGTTCCTCTATCCTCAAACCTTCCATGCTATCTACACAAATGACCTCAGTCACCTGTCGATTATCCCTTCTGTCAGAAAACGGCCTCCATGTCCTCCAAAAGGAAGACCCCTGCCACCTATCACCGTCCTTACTTGGCCTTCTGTCCCCTCTGAAGAAAGGGAATCAACCCCTTCTTAAACCCCTCGGTTCAGGAACAGTTCAACACTCATCGGGTCCCATATTTATTGCTCGGGGTAACTTGGACCCCTTTTTAAAATTTGAATTAACCCTACGCACCTTTTGTGAATTGGGCTTCGGGATTCCTTATGTATCGGTTTCTTTGCCACTTAAATTCGCGATTTCTGAATACCCGACTTCCACCGTACTCTTGACACGTGTTAGCCTTATGGCTATAGGCATTGGGCCATATGACCGTCAACACATGACCTCGGTAAAACCTTTTATCGGGGTTTCGACATTTTTGATGTCACCATGCACATGCCTATGGAATCCCCGATCCTCCGATCCCCGATTCTCCGTTGAAGGAAATCAACGGTCTTGATCCTTTCTAGATTTGAGGGTCCAGATTCAATCAGGATTTCTTTCATCGCTATTTCACAATGCGCAAATCCCTTGTCACCGGGATCTCCGATTTCCCGACAACGCCCGATCCTTTGCCACGTGTCCTTCCAGATGGACGAATCTGATCTTTCGAGGTGGCCCACACACTATCTTTCGTATCGGGAAATCGCATTTCGCGATTTCGGGGTTTCTGATGCATTTGTTCACGGGAGTCGCGAAACCCCGATTCCCGATTCTCCGATACGGGCTGTGATCAACGGTCTAGATCTCATGTTGATCTGACGGTGCAGATTCAGTCGGGATTTCGCATATCGCGAAATCGAGATTTTCGTTGCATTGTATTCTTTGCATATTGAAACCCCGATCCCCGAAACTCCGATGAAGCCTTCTGTCTACAAGTGGATGGTCCCAATCTCTGCTTGATTTAACGGTTACGATCAAATCGCAAAATCGCATATCGCGATTTTGGGGTTTTCGTTGTCGAGTGAACTGAACATTTCAAAGTCCCAATCCTCGATTCTCCGATGGCTTATCTCCCTCGCATCTTTTGCAGATCTGACGGATGACGGGTATCTGCTTCCAATCTGACGACGCAGATCACTTCTTCTACACTCCAACTCCTGTGCTTAACATCTACGCAGCTTCTCCCGATCCAATAGCTGTCGGGATTTTCGAGTGAGATCCGACAACTCTTGGTCTCTTTCCTGTCCTCCTTGCGCATATAAGAATGCTATGCCTCCTGAGCTTATTCTCCTTGAATCCTTAAAGGATTCCGACATCTACACGCGATCATTCACCTCTCTGAACTTTGTCTTTTGTTTGCCTGTCATCCTGTAAAAACATGCCAACAATCCTTTGTACATTCTTCCTGTACACATGCCATCTTCATTGTTGTACTTGCCATCAATGACAAGCATATGCTACCTGTTAAACATTTCCAACACACCCTAAACATATCAGAGGAACAAGTCGTTTCATATAAGGATATCACACTATCCAGAGCCAACATGCACCATTTGTATGTACAAGACAAAACATATCTTGCATGGTAATGGTTGCCAACCAATTATCGATCGACAATTGAAGACTTGAACTTAATAATCATTGACTATGAGAAAGAGTGGAAGATCATAGAAGAAAAGATAGGGCCATCAGAAGATGATGAAGACCAAGACAAAAGTGAGGAAGACCAGGATCAGACAAATGGCACAGGTAATATTCATGTACAATCTACATTCCCTGAAGCAGGGCTCAAAAGGAAGGATAAGGGGGAAAAATAGCAAGGAGGGGTGTGGAATAATGTTAAGGCGTAGAAAAATACCCCATTTTATATTTTAACCAATGATGATATGGATAGGATTGGTTACCATATACAGGATACCACAGAGGAAATCTAGGAGGATGCAACAAAGAAGTAGGAGGAACAACATAAGAAGGTGCAGGATTAGTTGGGAATACTTCAAAAGCTACTAGAAATATCTGGCATGATGAAATAACATTAATCATATGGAGGGCCATCCACAGGACCAAGGACAGAAGAATAAAGCGTGAAAATAACCATGAAACAATTCACAAGGAATCATCGGACCTTGCAGATTGAGGCATATGTTCTAGATTTTTGCATGGGCGAATTGGAAGAGAAAATAAAGGCATTGGGCCAACTTAATATAATAATATCAAAACTACCCATACAAATATTACAGGACTTGCAAGTAGAATTGGTGCAAGAAATAAATAACAGAGGAGACACAATGAACCAGGACTTGGAAAGAATAAGGGACGAAAGATCCCAAGTGCAAGCATAGTGTGATATGGAACTTCAAAAAAAGAAGGATATTGAAGGATAAAAAGAGGAAGTTCTGAAGAGTAACAAGAGGGATGAGGAAAGGGCCATGAAAGAACTACAAGAAAAGGATGAAGTTGAATCCATGGTGTAGAAGACACAAGACACTATGGTGGAAAAATTGTTGAATATTGGTGAAGTCAATAAGGGATTCAGGGAGAAGATCCTAGATTTACAACTGAGGATCACACACAGAACACCACCAATGGTTCACGAATGCGAGGTGAGGATGGAAACAATAGTAGTTTCCTATAACAAGAAAATAGAATACGAATGTGAAAACATTTGTGAGGAGAGTGCGCAGGTGTGGACAGAGCTCATGGGAGACTTGGAAATGAAGGAATTACAGGCCAAGATGAGATAAGCGCAAGAAAAGGTGCATGAGGCAATAGAAAACATGACTACAATTCCACCAGTAGAGCATATGGAAACCATTTTGTCTTAGTGGAAGAGATGTGTATAAGTGGAGAGACTAAGGGACCAACAAAATATCCTTCAATAAAGACTAGGACTAAGGTAGGAAGAAGTAGTAAGGATTATTGGAGAATTGGGCACTATTCAAGGTAAGGGAAAATGAGCAACGGTGGAAGTAGACAACAAACTCATAGACTTGACTCTACGGGGCATAGAGGAGATAGAAGAAAAAAAGGACATAGTTTTCAAAGGGGTATAGGTCACTAAGGCTACCTATCAACACTTCATTTTATCTTGGAAGAACAGGTAATAGGCCTGAGTGGCTCAAGACAAGCCACATGTGAGAGTTGGTGGCCTATTGGAGATGAATTTTTTATTACAATGATTGGGAGAAAAACCTAATTATAACGAAAGTGCACATAGGAAGGAAAGTAGTGCGCAACTAAGATACATTCCACAAGAAAGTATGCAAAACGAGGAAAGTGTACAGAAGGAAGAAAGTGTGCAGAAGGAAGAAAGCATGCAAGAGAAAGACAACACACAGATAGAAGAATAAATCAAGAGAGCGAGAGAAGAAAGCATGATATAAGGAAGACAACATGGCATTCCATAAATAGAAGAACAACAGAAAAGCAGCATGAAGAGAGAAAATAAAAAGAATGCAATCGAACATCAAACTAACTAAGTTGGCCATGCATTGTAATGGGATAATTTTGGGATAAATAGACCAGGGTTTTAAGCCATAGGTGTTGAACTATAAATGTGTAACGATATGGGAGATTAGTGGGATAGCGAAAATATTATGCCAGAATCCTGAATGTAATAGTTGGTTAGCAAAAGTGACAGATGCGTAAAGAGAGAGTTTAGAGAGGATATTGAGTCTTATGGTTGTTGAGGAAAAGATATGAATTTATCTTACTCAAGCATTTTCAAATCTTTCTTGGCTAAGGCAATATAGCCGGGAATATTACTCTATGTTTATAGCCTCAAAAATTGTTTCCCAACACACAAGTATTTGTTACAAGGGCTTATGCTAATTTTTTTAAATAAAAGATTGTTGCGATATTCAACATTTTTATATACTTTTCTGAATATAATAGATGCAAAAGTAAATGTGGAGACAAAATAAAAAATACCAATTCACATATTAACACAGACAAGACAGAATAGAAATCACTTATTTCATTCGAAGAAATCAAATGAATCATTCTCTTTACAAAAATCCCTGAGAGAGTTTTGACCAATGTCAAACTTAGTCATCCCCGATGAAAACCATACAAAAGGACTCTGATAGGAAGTAAAAACTGAAATTTAAAATCTGGATCATCTTGCCACAAATATTTTCACACTTGACTCTACATAATATCCTATATCATTCATGAAATCTAATTCATAAACAGACAAGTCTACACAGACTATCAAAGATAGATCAACACCTCTGAAACCAACATCTGAATGATACGGTTCAGCCTTGAACCTTGATGTCTACAATAGGACCATGTTGTCATAAAATAGAATTAGGGTTTTAATGAATTGAAGAATGAATGAGAACTGAACTATCTCAATAAAACTTAATAGAAAACCTTAGTATGATTTCTACTTCTATTCTCCTCCTATTCTTCCTTATCATTTTTATTTTATGCATTCCATATTAGTTGAAGTAGTTCAACTACCTCATTTATTTAAGTTAACTAAAACTCAACTAACCTTTAGTTTAGTGGAAGAATTAATATAATAATAATAATAAGGGTCTTTTAATAAATAATAACTAGTAGGTGGGACCCCATGTGACTTCCTTTGATTTGTTAACAAAAATAAACATAACTAGTCAATCAATCAAACACATCCCTCCTTATGGCTCCCATAATCATTCTCATAATTTGAAAATTTAATATCAAAGGATATTTCAAATTATATCCAAACATATAATATCCAAAATATCCAAAAATAGCTCGTTGTCCAAAACCTTCATCAGTCCACTGTCCTCAATAAAACAATAATAAAACATAATAAAAAACTGTATTTTCCACTTTGAGAAGCAATTTTTCCTTTGTTGCTTCTATCCCCTTTTGACTTCCCTGAATTGGCCTTAGGCTGTGTAGAACCCTGAGGCTTTATCTCACTGATGACATGGATACGAGATGATATGGATTTGGCTGAATCACTTGAGGGAGAGGAGGGGGAAGGATCATCTTTTCCTTTGTCATGCATGTGATGGGATTCAATTTTGAGTCTTTTTCTTGCATGGGAGGAATGTATAGGTGAGTGTGCAGGGGAAATCTATAAATTTGGGTTAACAGGTGGAGTAGGAGCAGGTAGAGTGAAATTTGGCCAACCATGATGTTGGGATACTGCTGGGTGAAAAATCTCCTACCATCTGTCATTCTCGGGAACTTCATGTTGCAACGAAACATGAGGGGGAACAGGGATACTAGGGACATGTTGGGGATGGAAGGGATGCCTCACTGGTCTACGTTGGACTACCCCTTGTCCATTCCAATTGAAAAATCCATCTGGAAATATCTTGTTTAACACTTGAGGATATGCATCTAAATGTATTGCGAATTTGGGTCTTCTAGGCCCTCTTTTCCAATTTCCTCTTCCCCTGTTATTTCATCCATGACTTGCTCTATTGAAGAAGCTAATCCTGTATGCAACGATTATTAGCAACTAGATTCTTAAAAAAATAATACATGACAATATCTTAATATGAAACAAAGTTTGGCTTAGCAATCACATCAGATCCATGCAATCCAATCCATAATATTCATTTAATAATTGTCAATGAGTAGGAGGTGAATTAGGGTTCTGGGATATCTAAGGGGATTGTATTGAGTGAAAAAGTGAGAAAATGAAAGGGAGTGAGAACACGATTACTGCTCAACAATTCATTAAATAATCGACTGTGCAACAATAACCATAACATATCAGTTGTGATCCATCTCTGTGTTATTTCTTAACCATTGTAATACAAATCTTTAATTTAATTTTAAAGAACATGGCATGCAAAATGAATCTGGGATCGTGTGGGGATTTGTAATGAGAGAAAAAGTGAGAAAATGAAAGGGAATCAGATGGATGTTGTTCGTAAAATAAATTAAATAAATAAACCATGATACCTCTTTTTCAAATTTAATCCAAAAAGCATCCACTTCCAAGACAAAAAAATTCATTGTTCATCAATTATATGTAAATGGCTTGTTGTCTCAAGAATGATTAAATTTCCTAGAAATCCTTAATTGATAACAATCTATGCATAACAGTATTGTATATTATAACGTTGATCTCTTCCTTTTAAGGTAAACAAAACATGCACAAAAATATGCTCAACATTTATCCCTGATAATCAATAATGCACCACGATAAACAATCAACAATCATTGTTCTACAATCAACAATCGGACTCGATTTAAATGTACACATGTGTATTTTCAAAAAATGTGGATAGACTTAAAAGCATGCATGATCATACACAGGTCTTCAATCATATCATTCGACAAAATCTTTAATTGATAATAACAGTCAACCCAAACATAAGCCTCAATCTTGATCTCTATGTGTATCATCATATATAACATCTTTTTTAGACAATTGATAGTCTGCATGATGATTCCAATATAACTATATCTAATATGAAGTGAACAGAACTAAACTGACACACAGGAACCTTTTTTAACTTGCCAGAACTCTGATCAGGCTTGGTAACCTCACACAGGTGTCTCCTTAAGCAATCAAAATCATGTTGAATTAAACAAAGTGATCGAGACCATAAACGAATAGAAGGACATCTCTCAACTATAAGAAACCACTCATTTTCTTTCTTATTTGTTCAAACAATTTCATCACAGAAGGACCTCACATAGATTCAACCAAAAAGGATGCATTTATAAATGAGAGAGCATGTCTCTTTAAAATTCCACGATCATTAAATTGATAACACGACACTTGAAAAACCTCAAAATGTGCCTAAGGAGAGCAAATATAGTCAGAGTCTCAGTTAGGCTCTTAAAAAAAAAATCAAATGCAGAGAGGCAACGAAAGCATGTTTGTCCTTTTAAACAAAAATAGAGAGAGTTGACGGTCTCCCAATACTTATATCCATTTTACCATCGATTAACAACCATGGGTAAAAATACAATTTTGAAAATGAAACAACAGTGAGCCACACATTCCTTCAACTTATTACTCCAAGCCCTTGACAGAACCATAAATTAACGCCCAAGGAGAGACAAAGGAAATTTGAGTAAAATAAACCAGTGCACACAGCTGCCTCTAACACTTTAAAATAAGTGACGAGGGTTAATTTAATAATTGAGGGTATTCAAACACAATGAGATAATGTCTCTTTCCAATCACCCAGAAGATTAATAACTTTTGACAACAACAACAGTGAGGAAACACACATTCTTTGTGAAAGAATGCCAAGATATAACTCGTATCAATTCAATACCCACACGGGCCTGTATTAACATTCAGAGACAACCAAGACTGGATCTTTGGGACACTTTTAGTGAAAAGATAGTAAGAATGGGCCATCAACCACAGCTCAGGGTTTAGAGAAAAGAACACACCAACTGCTGGTAGTTTCTCTGCAACTAGATAAGGATTACCACAACAACCGAGAGGGAAATGAGTTGACAGACACTTATACACATAACGATGAATAAAAACCCTAAACCATCAAAATAAAATCCTTATTTCACATTGTCACTATCATTCCACAGAGACCCATCATAAAAACCACACTGACCGAGCAAACAACCAACGTGAAAACTTAATAATACCCATTTCTCTACTTACAATTGCCAACATTTTACAGTCGTCATAGAGATCCAAAACACCATATTTACACACAGTTGAAAATATCAAGAACTCACATAATCCAAGCATCATTGAGCCACCATTTGGTTTATAAAATAGAGAATCCATCATGGATGGAGAGAAAAGAATCATACCTATGAGAAAAACGCTTAAATGATGAGTTGGTCGAGCTTTCCCTTCCAAAAATGCACGTCATTTCCTCACCTAGCCCCATTCAATTCCAAGTATGATAAATCAAACCATATAACCAATGCATAATCAATGCCAATCCATCGTAAGATCTAAGACCATATCTATTGCATAGTGCGCCACCCGAGATATTTCTTACGTTAACCTTTTCCATAACTCCATACAATAATCCATATCAACATTTATATATGTGCCTCCATTCAACTTTAATTAAATTTTCATAGTCCATTAACCAAACCATAGTATAATAGTTAGGACTAACACTTGTATACATTAATTCGTTCATTTGAAGTTTGCATGTAGTCTTTTTACATAGTTTCTTTCCTTCTCCTATAACTTTAGAACCTTTTTATGGTTTTTTTCTTTGTTTGACCAAGCTCCCATTAAGTATCCCTTTCAGATATGTGACTAATTAATCAACATATTAATTATTAACAAGGTTATAACATAGCACATATAAACAACATGATCCTCATACCCATGGAAATTGTTTTGTGTCACAAGTGATTACCAAAATCATTCTACAATAATGCATTATCCACTTATTATCATTCCAAATGAAACCAAGATTGCATCATAAAAAATGTAGGACTGTGTAGGAAACATTATAACAATAGAAAAACATGTGTAATATGCTATCCTTGCGCCTCTAGTTTATAAGGGGGTCCCACCTACTAGTATTATATTATTATCATAATTAAATAATAGCACTTTAGAAATGCTTTGTAGGAATAATTCATATTTACGATTTTAATTGTCAACAAACTGACGAATCCATTGAGAAATATGTTTCCAATAGAGTAAGAACTTGGAATGTCTATTTTTGCAAACCATGTAACATCATATCAAGAGGATATAAATCAGAATGATTATGCAACAGGAGGAAGTGAGAAGATTTAAGGGAAATATGAAAGGTAATTTGGGAATAACTCATGGAAAGTGTTAAGTATGATGGGTTTTATCCCTGTAATCCTAGTCATTCAACTAAAAAAAATGTTCTTGACTTCAAGGAGAAAACATTTTTGAACCGCTCTTTTGAAGCTTGAAATGGATGAAAGAAAAGGAAAGCAGAAGAGTGATAAAACCAACTATCTTATAAAACAACCTTTGAAGAAGATAACAATTTCAATGATGCTTTCAAGGGGAGAATCAAGATAGCTGTGTAACTCGATTGTTATTGATTAACAATACTTTTCAGAAGCGTCGTATTGGAAAAATTGATCCAACATTTTATTTTGACAAGAAAAGAAGTCAAAAAAACAAAAAGAAAGAAATGTCATAGCATAAATGAAACAGTAGAATTGAAATAAGCAGAAATGAAATGACAGAAATGTAAAATAGAAATGAAAAACTACTATAATATAGAAAACATTCGATACAGCGTTAAACTTTTCAAGTTGGTACCACGTAATGTTTTAAGTGGGAACCGTTAGTGCTATAGGAGAACAAGCGCTCTTGTAAGTCCTTTAGAATGTAATAATTTGTGCCAAGTAAAAAAGTGATCTTAAAAGAACCCAACCATAATTTTTGAAACTTTAAATGCCTTCCTCTATTAGCATGAGCTCAATCCCACAGCAGTACCTTCTCATTAACTTTAAATTTGACAGCCTTGACACTTTTGTTGAAATTTGTTTTAACAGTCCGTTGTCTTCTCTTTATATCATCCAAAGAAAACGTACATTGCTCCTCTAAATCCAAAATTGCATTCATTCTTTGAGAAACATAAAAATAATTTAATTCTTCGACCTATAGCATTAACCTTAAGGATGAAAGTTCCATCTCAGTAGGAAGAATGGCTTCTTGACCATAATCAAGTTGAAAAGGAGTGCAACCAGTGCTCACCTTGGTGGTAGTGCGATCTTCCCAAAGGGCGTAAGTGAGGAGAGTGTGCGATTGATGGTGCTTATCTTCAATGAGCCTTTTGATAATTCTTACCAGATTCTTATTAGTAGACTCGGCCTTCCCATTACCCTGGGGATAATAAGTTGATAAGGTAAAATGTTTAAACCCCAACTTAGCAAAAAATTGGGTCAGCTTAGCATAAATAAAAGCGGGACCATTCTCTGTAATAATTTCGAAAGGAACACCAAATCTGAAAAAAAATATTATTTTCAAGGAAAGAAATCACCTGCTCATCCTGTGAATGCTTAAGCGTAACAACTTCATTCCATTTCATAAAATAGTTTGTGGTTGTCAAGATAAAGACTTGTCCTGCTAAATATGGAGGATTAATAAGAACAATAAAGTCCAAACCCCATTTTGAAAAATGAATGTCCGGGAGGACAAGCTGTAAAGGCATGGTTGAAAGGTGTTATTTCCCAGCAAACATCTAGCATTTCTCACAAGATATAATATGCCAACTATAAATTCTTGGTGATATTTATACCAAGGATATTCAAGCACAGGAAGGATTGAATTGTCAATGTAGAATAGTGTTGATAGAGAGCTATCATGTTCATCAATTTCTTCACTAGTTTCAGCATGTCAAGCTAAGTGAAGAGCTAAGTCATGTCCCTTCATAGTGTTAGAAGTCACAATATTTAAATCATGCTCTTGGATCTTGGCAAGACAATCTGCAAGCTTCCTTGAAAGATAAGTCTATGAGAGCAAAAACTTGACAGTGGGTAAAGGGACTTTTACCAGCGTGTGCTTACCTAAGATGAAGTGGTGAAAATTTTCAATAGCTTTAACAAGAGTGAAAGCAAGCTTTTCAATAAAAGGATATTTAAACTCATCATCAGAAAAGCTTTGAATCATGTAAGACATTGGTTTTTCATTACCTTGCTTATCACATTTCATGAGGATAGCAGAAATTGCTTCCTCTGTCACATTGGTATATATCATAAATTCTTTCTCAAAATTCGACTTCGCCAAAACTGGTGCAGAACTATTTTCTTTCTTGATCCCTACAAAATCATTTTCGACCTCATATGTCCAAGAAAAGGAATGATCTTTCTTAAGAATATTATGAATTGGTTTTACCATTATGGAAAAATAAGGAACAAACCTACGGACAAAGTTAATAACACCCATAAAAGCTTGAACCTCCCTCTTGTAAGTAGGAGTGATACAGAAGCAATCCTTTCAAGATCAATGCTTATTCCTGAATTGAAGAAAATGTGTCCAAGGATATTTCCTTTGGTAACGTTGAAAATAGATTTAGAAGGATTTAGAGAAATGCAAAATTTCCTACATCGCATGAGAACCCTTTTAAGATTACCAAAATGATCTGATCAATTTTTAGAATACACAGTTAAGTCATCAAGATAAATTTGAATAATGTTACCAATCAAATTATCAAAAGTGGAACCTACATTAGATAAGACAAAAGGCATACATTCATAAGAAAAATTGTCCCAATGAGTAATAAAAGTGGTTTTATATTTATCTATCATTTTTACCTTGATTTGATTGTAACCAGAAAAACCGTCAAGTAAGGACATCATCTATGACCCTGAAACTTGCGGCGAAATCATCTCCATATTAGGGAGAGGAAAGTGATCTTTTATACTAGCCCTATTCAATGTGTGAAAATATATGTATAATTTGATATGACCAGTGTTTTTTCAAATGAGAACCAAATTGGAAACCCACTCAGAGTACTTAACCGGGAAAATGATCCCAGCCTTCAAGAGTCTTTCCAACTCCTTTCAAATAGTTTCTTTCAGTGCAAGGTTAATGGGTCTTTGTTTTTGCCTAACTAGTTTTATGCCCTCTTTGATAGGAATGGTATGTTGTATGAAACAAGGATCAAAACCACGAAGATCCTCATAAGACCAAGAAAAAACATCTTGAAATTCACCAAGAAGCTTAGCGAACTTCAAATTTTCTTCATCAGAACATTGGGAACCTATTTAAACATTCTTTGGAGACTCAGGTGTTCCAATGTTCAAGGAAATGGTTTCTCCCACTTTCCTTTTTGAATCCTCTTCTTTATGTTTTTCTTCATTGCCTACATCACATGATGAAAATGAACTTTCCAGAGGATTCAATCATTTAGGAATTTTGTTATCTTCCATTGATATAATTTCCTTAGGCTTATAAGGTTCATTTTAAATGAAAGCATAGATTATGTCATCACTAGGGAAGACCTATCATCACTCTATATTGTTAGGGATGTACGGAAGATACAAATATTGAAAGGTACAATCAGGTCTTTGTGGCAGAAGTTTTCGAGTAGGAGAGGCTGCAAAAACAACTAACCTGTCAGCCATTGAGTTCAATTCCCTTTTAACATGAGTGATGTTGAAAGATAGTAGTTCGAGATAAGTGCTCAAACTGTTTGGGTGTAACGTTTCATTAACTTGTTGCTAGGAGAGTATATGTTACGTACAAGGTTTACAACAAGTTTGAAATCCCAAAAAACTGTAAGGTGACCACAACCCAGATTATAGTCATTTTCAATGCCTAACAGTAATGCTTCAAATTTAGTGACATTGTTTGTGAAAGCAAACTCTAACCTATAGGAAACATTATGAATCTTACCCACGGGAGAGTACAAGATAATACCATACTTGTTTCCTTCATTGGAGAATGAACCATCAAAGTCCATATGCCACATCCCATCCTCTAAGTCGATTTTTTCCAAGGTAGTGTTGTCCTCATATGCAAAGATGGAATACACTCCTAGGTCCTCCTCGATATAATTCACCTTAATTTGTGGGATGCTTTCTATGTAAGGTGAAATTCTTCCCTCCCTTAGGACTATGATGTTTTTACCATTCTAAGGAATGGATAAGTGTGTCTCGTCGAGTGAGAGGTATTCACCCATCAAATTTTTTCAATATATTCCTAAGATGATCGAGTAATTAATTATTGGCATATCAATTACCTGAATATTAAGGGTTATCCTTATTTCAGGATGTGCGCACAAAACCATGGTCACGTCCTTGATTTCACCTATGGTCATTTTTTGTAAACTATTATAAGAGATCATGCTTCTGGAATTTTCATTTGTACAAGACAAGCCTATCTCTTCCATAATAATTTTCAACATTACACTTGGGCCCGAACCGTCGTCAATGAGACAACAATGGGAAATCTTGTCCATAATCTTTATAGAATATAAAACGGGGGTTTTATTTACAAGGTGTCTAAAGTTATGTAGACCTACTTTATTTACAAATGAATCCTCTTCATCTACCTCTTCAGAGAGGTTGGCTATAATGGAAGCTTTTCCTTCCATGAATTTTTTCATATGCTTATGTTGCTCAAGGATGACAACCATGTCTAGGAGGGTAGCATATGCATTAATG
>ML803324.1:324602-338200 GCA_009831015.1 Picea engelmannii | reverse complement strand
AAGGGAGTTGGTGCTTCCTTCTAGTGGGTGCTAGAGAAACCAGAGAGTTGGTGCTCTCAAACAAGTTGGATCTTGTAAAACAGAGGTAGTAGCCTCACATTGAGTTGGTGCTCAATTATAGATGATGTACATAACTTAAAAGATTGCCTATCATTTCGAAGAAGAAGAGGTTTTCTCCCTTTATGGGTTTCCTCGTGAAAATCTATCTCTATGTATATCTTATGTGTGATTGATGCTCATTATTTATGTTGTCCATATGTTGTATAATCTTGATGATCACTTGAAGAAAGATTAATAATGTTTTAGTAGACTTAAAATTGTTTAATAACAATAACAACTGACTCACCCCCCCCTCTCAGTTGTCTTAGTAATTTCAACATCGTGAGGGGATTTGTAATGAGAGAAAAAGTGAGAAAATGAAAGGGAATCAGATGGATATTGTTCTTAAAATAAATTAAATAAATCAATTATCATAACTTTGTTTAAAATTTAATACAAAAAGCATCCACTTCCAAGACCAAAACATTCATAGTTCATCAATTCTATGCAAACTGCTTGTTGTCTCAATAATAATTAAATTTCCTATAAACACTTAATTTATAACAATCTATGCATTATAAATTATAATAGTATTGTATATTATAACGCTTATCTCTTCCTTTTAAGATAAACAAAAATGCACAACAATATGCTCAGCATTTATCCCTGATAATCAATAATGCACCACGATAAACAATCAATAGTCATTGTTCTCCAATCAACATTCAGGCCTGATTTAAATGTAGACAGGTGTCTTTTCAAAAATCGTTGATGGAATTAAAATCATGCTCGATCATATATAGTAATTCAATCATATCAATCGACAAAATCTTGAATTGATAACAACATTCAACCTAAACATAAACGCCGAGCTTGATCTTTGTGTGTATCAGCATATATAATTTCTTTTTTAAACAATTGATATTTTGCGTGATGATTCTAATATAACTATATCATATATGAATCGAACAGAACTAAACTGACACATAGGCACCTTTTTAAACTTTCTAGAACCCTAATCAGGCTTGGTAACCTCACAAAGGTTTCTCCTTAAGCAATCAAAATAATGTTGAATTAAACACAATGATCGAGACCATAAATGAATAGAAAGACAACTCTCGATTGTAAGCAACCACTCATTTCCTTTCTTATTTTTTCAAACAATTTCATCACAGAAGGATATCACAGAGATTCGATGAAAAGGGATGGGTTTATAAACTAGAGAGCATGTCTCTTTAAAATTCCACAATCATTAAATTGATAACCCGACACTTGAAAAACCTCAGAATGTGCCCGAGGAGAGAAGAGACAGATAGAGTCTAAGTCGGGATCTTAAAAAAAAAATCAAATGAAGAGAGGCAACGAAAGTATTTTTGTCCTTTTAAACAAAAACACAGAGATTTGATGTTCTCCTAATACTTATATCCATTTTACCATCAATTAACAACCACATGCCAATATACAATTTTGAAAATGAAACAGTAATGACCCACATAGTCATTTGACTTATTACTCCAAGCCCTTGACAGAACCATAAGTTAACTCCCAAGGAGAGACAAAGGAAATTCGAGTAAAATAACCCAGTGCACATAGGTGCCTCTAACACTTGTAGAGAAGAGACAGGGTTTAACTTAATAGTAGTGGGTATTCAAACACAACGAGATAATGTCTCTTTCTAATCACCCAAGAGGCTAGTAAATTTTGACATGAACAACAGTGAGGACACACACATTCTTTGTGAAAGAATGCCAAGATATAACGTGTATCAATTCAATACCCACACATGCCTGTATTAACATTGGAGCCAACCAAGACTGGATCTTTGAGAATATTTCAGTGAAAAGATAGTAAGAACGGGACATCAACCACAACTCGGGGTTTAAATAAAAGAACACACCAATTGTTCGCAGTTTCTCCGCAATTGTATAATGATTACCACAACAACTGAGAGGGAAACGAGTTGAAACAAACTGATACACAGAACAGTGAATAAAAACCCTCGACCATCAAAATCATAGCCTTATTGCGCCACTGCCACTATTATTCCACAGAGACCCATCATAAAAACCACACTAACCTAGCAAACAACCAACACAGAAACTTCATAATACAAATTTCTCTTCTTACAATTGCCAACATTTCACAGTCATCATAGAGAGCCATAACACCCTATTTACAAACAGTTAAAAATCTCAAGAACACACAGAATACAAGAATCACTGAGCCACCATTTGGTTCATAAAATAGAGAATCCATCATGGATGGAGAGAAAATAATCATACCTATGAGAAAAACTCTTAAATAACGAGTTGGTTGAGCTTTACCTTCAAAAAACCTGAGAAACTGGAGCTTCACACCAGAGGGGGTCCCACCTACTAGTATTATATTATTATCATAATTAAATAATACCGCTTTAGCAATGCTTTGCAGGCAGAATTTATCGTTATGATTTTAATCATCAATAATGGTATCTAATTGTTTATGTGTTCTTATGAATTATGTTTCTATGTTTCCTATACTAAACTGAGTTTATGGATTAATTGTGGCATAATATTCATGAATGTAATTGTGAATAATCTTGGTAATAATCGGAAATATGATAAGTAGAGGAACCTAAAAGAAAATAATACTAACTAGAGACAAATCACACACATATATAAAATAATTAAAAATGACTCAGGTGTCTGCCTCCCTTTCCCTTACTACTAGATAATCCTAGTTCTTACAGTCCCAATAGATACCTCAGGTGAGACTTCATCTACACAAACAGTTGATGCTGAAAGGGACAGTGTCTGGTGGGTTTGTTGATCATAGTTAAACTGAACCTTGCGTCTTAAAACCTAAGAGCAAACAAGTTAAGTCGGCAGTCACACAAGAAAATGGTAACATTATAGGAATACCCCTCGTGGTGAGGGGTACCTACCATGCCCCTTTGCAGAGGGGAAGGATTTGTGGTAACCATGTTTTAAATTTGAGAGGGGAAAGGATGGGTTACAACAATTGGCTATTGTGGGTGGTGTTTTTGTGCCAAAAATATATGGACCTCATCCTTCTGAGGACCTTGGCAAGCAGGGCGGTTGTCCCCACAAATTGTGCATGGAAAATGACTCTTCCTTTTCTCCTGGGTGTTTTGGGTGGAGGAAGTCTCTTTCTCAGTATTATATTTTTTATTTTTGTTCCTTTTCTTTTTGCATCCATGTTGTTGAGGGTTCCTCGGTTGCATGGAATGTACTGAATTCACCTTGGAGTTTTGATATTGGACTGCATTAATTTGAGCATTAGTTCCAGCAACCGACAGGTGTGATGTAATCGACATATGACCCATTTGTTCAGCTAACTAGTTCACAGACGCATGGAAGACAAGACCAACCACACCATCGATATGGGGTCCTCGGTATGGATTCTTGGGATCTTTTGATGGTCAAGAATAATTTTCAATGATGTCATATAGAGTACCCAACTGAGAGTAGATCAAGTCTAAGTGTTGGGCACACACAATATATTTCTCTTCGGTAGTTTCCCCAACCATAGCTACATCCCAGAAAATAGGTGGAAGGAGGGATTTAGTGAACCATTCCATCAAGATATGATTCAGGATCCAAGTCTTAATCATCCTATGCCTTCAACACGACTCATGAATATGATCATAAATGCAAGTGGCATTGTCTTGATGTAGTAAAGTTAAGAGCTCAGTTCTTATCTCATACCGAATGTGAAATTGATAATGTGTTAAGAATTTCATTGCCAGGTCATTGAAGATTTTAAAGGAATGGCCTTTTAATTCAATAGATCATTTTGTGACAACTTTGATTATGTTTCTTTGGAAAATACACAACCTCACACTAGCATCCATCAATGGGTTGAATAAACCCTACAATTGGTACGTCATGATGTGTGTAGAGGGGTCCTCTCTCATATTTTCATCGAATTTTGGGATATCAAAAGGTATCTTGGATGACATTGTCAACTATGATGGGTGATGGGATATAAGTTCATTCATTAATTGAGACAAGTTCGGTAAGTCTAGCATTGTGAGAAAAGGAAATGGACAAAATGAATACTTGGAGGGAGGTGAAGTCCTTGTTATCCCACATGGACCTTGTGGTCCCCCTATATTGGTACTATTGGAGGGATGGGGATCTCCTGCATAGTGAGTGACTACTGGGATGGTGGAACCTCTAGGAGAATGAATAATCCCATTACCAAAAATGCCCGCAGGGGTAGATGTAGACCATCTAGAAAAAATATTCTTTAAATTAATCCCAGAGAAGAAACTCCTAGGACCTAATGTGGTAAAAAGCAGAAATCCTCCCCAAGGTGAAACGTTACCCCAGGGAAAAATGTGCTTACCCATGAAAAGTTAAAACCTCCATATGTATTACTTCCCCCAGCCTAACTAGTGACAGGCCCAAAAAAACTAGAAATGTTCAACCTAAAAGGTACACCCGCACCTGACAATGTTGGGATACTCATAAGATTAGAATAGGTGGAAGGATTTCCACCTCCCATGTTGAAACTAAAGCTCGTTCCCCCACCTAAAAATGATACATAAGTGGTAATCAACATGGATTGGATGGGCATAGGAATGCTAGGTATACTCATGGATTTAAATAATGACACAGTGGATGTCCCTCAGATCGAGGAACTGAAAGAAAATGGGATGGATAGTGTGGGTCCAATGGAGCTAAGATGTGGCAATGTGGAACTTACAAGGGTGCCCCTGAGGGAGTTTCCCTCTGTCCCACTTGATTATGGGCTTGTGTACTTACCTACACTAGAAGAGACACCCGGTCCTAACATGATGGGAGGTTGAGTGAACAAAGAAAATTGATCACTAAATATTTCCCTTATTTGGACTAGTGTAGCGGTGTCTAGCTCGGTCAAAGGAGGATTAAAATTCCGTGGAGGATGTTTTTATACCAATTTTACCTCGAGTAAACCAGTTTCATCAAACCAAATTTTAATCCCTTCAGATTCTTCATCAGATATCACACATTGTTTAACATGTGGTTCTTCTCCTGTAATTGGTTCAATTACTCATAACTGATGGGACCAGTGTGGTACTTTAGCCACGATGAATAAACTATGTTACTATCAAACACAAATCAACCTATGTCCTACTTAGACTAGGACTCAAAGAGCACACCCCTAATAAAATCTAAAAAAACAACAAGAAAACCAATTGGTTGAGGGGCCTTCTGAAAACCAACCCTATGGGTGAGATGAAGTCCCCACAGGATTGACTAGCAAAGGTGTGAGGAGCAGTTGTGACGATCTACATGAAACAACTATGACCAGTGAAAGTACCCTTAATTAAGGTAGATACCCTCCAGGGGAAATGAGATCGTGAACAAATTTCTATGTAAGGTAGCTAGAGAGGTAGTGGGGGGGGCCAGAGGGCCCATAGTGATAATAGTGGAGGTCATTCAATGTAAGGTGGACGTTAAGATCCAAAGACCTGATCTGAAGATATAATCACCATAAATACTGAATACACAATAGATCCACAAATCAAGATAGAAGAAACCACACTTTATTATATCAAACCCTTGAGGTAGGGAAACACTATACAATGGATCCTATCATGGAAGAGATCCTCTCCTGTTCACTTTCCTCTTCGAGGGGAAAACCTCCTAATGAGCTTCCGCTCCAAACACAATACTTCTCTTCATGTCTCATTACATTGCTTGAACCCCTTTATATAGTGCTACCATCACCTAAGAACATTCTAGAGGAGGAATCTTCTAGAAGTAGAACCTTCTAAGAAGTCCTCTTACATTTATTATATCTAACTACCATAGTGGGCCTTATTTAATATAGTGGACCTAGTCAACCTTACATTGAATGACCTCCACTATTATCACTATGGGCCCTCTGCCCCCCCCCCACTACCTCTCTAGCTACCTTACATTCTACCTGAGGTTCTTCACACACGTCCCACCTTCAGTCACCTATGTGGCTCTATAGAAAATGTCAGTAATGTTACCACCCTACAATCAATGACCTAGTGAATAGTCGTAGGTCTGACCACATGTAAGGGCAGGGTAACTAAGCCTAAATCTATGAAGGTGTTAACTGATGGAACCCCCGCATATGTAGCAGTCAAAGCAGTACCACAAACACCAAAACAAGCAAAGAGGGGTAATCTCTCTACTTTCTCGGATGTGACCTTGTGCTTGAATCCTATGTTAGAGGAGATTCTAAACACACTAGTTGGGAGAATGGGTTTATCTCTCTTTAATGACTTTAGGTTTCATTTTTTGGCCTTGGAGATTTTACTCTCCAATCTTATTCCAAGGCCCTAATCATATCTATTGTTGGTTTACTACCAAAAGAAAAATGTCTAATTAATTTTAGATTATGCACATTTTTTTTAATGGTTGTTTCTTATGTCAAAAGGTAATGGATGAAACTTTAATGATGTGAGGACTCTTCAACCAGGCATTGCAAATATGCTAATGCAATTTTTTTTCTTCAATGAGCTCTAGGTGTGGAAGGGAAAGAGCCTTGTCTTTTTCTTTTCTAATTTCAACAATAAGACCTCACACACACCAAGCATTAAACAAACAAATGAGATCTGAAACCAACCAATGATTCTAATGCACTCGTACATTAATGCTTCAAATGAAAACCTAGCATGCAACAAATATTTTTGTCTTTTTTATTATTTTTCTCAATGTGGATGAAACATTTCCTAGTCTAAACAAGAAATATAAATGAAGATAGGAAAAACCAGTTATGATTAGTAAGCAAATGGGTTTTAGGATATTGGGAATGAGGTTGGATCATCCCACTCCAATGTCACTAAGAAAATTACACCCAAAACTCACCTAGGAGGGGTAGATATAGTGATGAGCAATGGTCATACAATGACAAGTAGAACAACTAATGACAAGCACAACTAGATATTTTCAAATCCATTGGATTCTCAACCCAACTTTACTGAATTTCTCAGAAAAAAAAGGACACTATCCAAGAAGTATAGATCAATTCACACAAATGTACTCAAGCAAACTTTAAAAGAAATTTATGTGACAATGAAATCTTCAAATAGAGACCAATGTAGGTAATACAAGACCACTGCAGCACACTCTAGATCAGAGGAAAGACCTACAAGCACAGGCTAGGGATTTGATTTGCAATTCAGAAATTTTTAATAGAACCTGATGGGACACAAGCATGTCAACCTGTGAGGGCCTTGCAGGAAACATATAGTGCAACCGGCGAGGGTAGGAAAAACTTTTCTTTTTTGAAAAGGATGGATTTGTTGCATATATTTCAGATCTAGATCAGACCTATCACATCTACTAGATAGATTCCGTGGGATGACTAAATGGAAGACAACCTCAAATAAAAATCATAAAAATAAGAGGAAATGGTAGGTAGAGAGACTCAACTAGAGAAGAATTCTTCCCCAGCGGAGTCATCAATTTTGCTATGGGTTTCTTTCTCATAAGGATCCTGTTGAATACACAGTGAAATATCCCTAGGATTATCCTAGTAATAATATACATAAAGGGGGCTAGACTTCTTATGGTTTTCCTAGAAATAATCAATAATATTCAAGATTACAAACCAAAATGGAAGAATGGAATACCTTCTCCTGAAGGTTTTCCTTCGGGAATCTTGGCTACTACAATCTTGAAGTTCTAGCTCCATCTTCTATAACTTGCTTCCTACACTCAAAATATAAAACAATACCATTTTACTTCTCTTCCTAGTGTTAGAATCCAATATCTATCTTGGATCTAACCTTCTCTCTATCAAAATAAACTATATCTGAACATTTATGCATAAGAGACAAACATTCATGAGGGAAAACCAATGGTCTTTTGACAAAACATCGAGAATACATACCAAGTCATACCTCAACTTGATGAAGATGCAATCCTCCTATGATTCCTTTCTCCTTGCCTCTCCTTGCATATTCTTGGTCAATATAGACTCACTGACTTCTAGTTGTGATGATGGATACCTATGTAGTTGGATGGCATAACAATACCATTCAATTATTTCTTCTCTTACCCAAGAATTTCCTTTGTTAAATATCTCTTGGAGGAGGCTTGGGAGAGGCTTCTAGATCATTTAGAGGCCACTAAAGACTAGAATGATGTGAGTTCCTAGGCCTTTGAAGCAAAGATCCAACCCATTCCTCACTTATCATCTAGGAACTCCCCGATTCTAGAATTTCAGTAGTGCCTCACTTGTTGAGCCACTAGTCTCCATTGAGGGCCTCGCTTGTTGTCTAGTAGGTGTCCCACGAGGATGACAAAAAGGGATATAAAAAGGTTCAAACCTTAGGTAAAATATGTATTCTGGATGTTATCCTTTCATGGATTCCTCTCTAGCCTATAGGGTGGAAATTATGGATATAACACAACCTACACTATTTGATATGTTGCATCCCTAATAAGCAGCTTATCGGGTATAAATTTAGGAAGGAGGTGAGGGATTCCTGAGCTTCCAAATCCGAGGATATAGGTATCATGGATAATTTTAAGCATGGAAATTTATTTTAAAATGTAGAAACCTTGGCGAATCTTAGTAGTTCTTAATATGCCAACTATAAATGCTTGGTGATATTTTTGTAACAATATTCAAATTTATAAGGATTTTATATAGTTTGTATACAATTTTGGATATTTTTAAGGTAAAATAATTTTATCCTATAGAATTTGTGCAAATAATTTTTAGAATGGTGAATCTGTTTTGGGGGAAAATCATCGAAAGTTAGCCCATGGGCAAAATTTAGCCCCTAAAATTTTCCATGATAGATATAATGTTTGGTAATGAAACAGTCTTGAATCTCCATAATGGCTTGCATGGAATATAATAATATACTCAAAGGGTTTTTATAATAAATAACAGAATACAAGGATATAAGGAAATGTTCACAAATTTCATACAGGTATTCCCTATAACTATCTTCCCATAGTTGGAAATAGTAAACATGAACTAGGAATAGGCTAGGGTTCCATTCCATCCCATTCCCAGAAAATGAACATTTTCATATACAACATCAATTAAATAGGATGTCATATAAAAACCTGGTACTTTTAGCATCAAAGTCTTCTTTGTTTCTTCAAACATGTTGATTAGCAGGAGTTGAGCCCCGTTGAAGATACAAACATTTTCTACTACATAGTAGGGCATAGGGGTCCACTCTCTCTTGAAGTGGATGTTATTGCTTCACCATACAACCTAAAAATCATGTAATATAGTATCATGTAGGGTTCTTTCACATGGTGAGTTAAAAATACTTTTCTTCCCTTGGGTGAACAAGTTTCCCCTTCCTACCACTATTATTTAATTGCTTATTCTATGTCTTCATGGTTGTCAATGAATTTGTTCATAAACACAACATTTAGAGGAAAATCGGCATTCATAGTTTATATGGAATTTTGATGTATTTAGTCTTGAGTGAGGATATAGGGTGTTTACTTTCATCGAGTATAGTAAAAACATTCTTTTCTATATGGTAAAATACCCATTTCTTTGCATTAGTATATGGCATCATAGCTAGCCTAGCTACTATAGAATATAATCCACCCTTATGAATATTTTGATATACATTCAAATCATCATCCTCTAGTTGATAATATCCTTTCTAAAAAATTTGATACATTTCACTCCATGTCAGGCAGTCAGTCATTCACACCATCATGATGTTGGGTATCTTCTAACAATAGAGCTTCCTGAGTCTTCATCTACACCAGTGGTCAGCCTCTTCTTCCTGTAGCTTTTGGGATTTGTGCTTTCAACATTCTGTAGGCTATGAAACACTATAAATATGAGATTATAACAACAAATATCGTCATAGGGAAAAAAAATATATAGAAGTTCTCTAATTTCCAGACATGACCAATAACTCAAGAATTCTTCACAATGCTCTTTAAATGAATGACAATGAACATGCATTTTTTATTAAATTAGTTCTTAGCTCATTTATGTATTTCATACACTTAGAATTTAATTTTTTGAGCAGGTATATTCCATGATAAAAATTAGTTGTACATCCCCAATAATGCACCTTGCTAAAAATTTCATCGAGACAAATTGTAACACCCCTGTTTCCCCCCAACTGGTAATTAATCATTAATTAGGATTACCATGTTGTGGCATGGGAATAGTGTAAATGTATTGTTGTTTGATTGCCAATAATTGACTATGGGGGTGAAGCCTTGAAAGTACTATCCATGAGTGAAAACGATAAGAGAATAGTTAATAAAAAAAAGACTAGTGATTGAACCCTTAACCACCCCCATGAATGGAAGCATGGTATAGATGCAGAAGGTTATCTTGAAGTACCATAGGGTCCTACAGACCCAAACTAACCTGGGTTTCCTTCTGACGGGAGGAAACAGGATAGGAGGGATGTGCGTGCAAGGCACACAAGAGAATATAAAGAGAAGAGTGGAGAATGTGAGGAAGACTCCAATTGAGAATGAGTTGAAGGCCATGGGCTTGATGTTGATCAAGCATCTAATAAACCACGTAGAGGCTGTGAAGAAAAGAGAAACCTCAGAGATTTTTCATAAAAAGGGACCTGCGGAGAAGGCAGAAATCTTGATGCAGAGGAAGCACCTGATAAACCTTGTGGAAGATGTGAAGGAGAAAGGATCATTGATAATTGGCATAAATTCCATAGTGATATCTTGGCTTGGCATGGGGGTGTCTAGAGCACTAATAATGAGTTCCTCTGAGCCTATGGTTGGGTGGAAGGATGAACACCCATAGTCAGTTAGTTGGCTACAACCTGTAATAGATAAGTATTCTCATATCTTGTGTATTTAAGTGGTACCTGTGAATTAAAGTTGGATATCCTTTGAATCTTGCAAGGATGGGTATGTTTTCTTAAGGGTTATATTGTATCCCTTCAATTCTACCTAATTGTGTATTTAAGAAACTAAGGAATTCTTTGGCTTGTACACATAAATGCCTAAGCCCTGTGGTCGTTTAAGTTAAAATAAATGAACTGTGAATTTGTTGACTTTGGGCATAGCCTCACATGTGCATGCCGACACTCCCAATCATTTTGAAGGAAGGAGTCAATTAAGCTCAGGAGAGGAAGTGCATGTATGCACATAGTCTCTATGAGGAGGGAAGAGATCGATAACACCCNTTTCTAGAATTGATAAATGAGTGCAAGGGATGCACAGAGGATTTCTCTAAGTGTTAAGTTCAAGAGAATTAGGGAAAGATACGTAAGTACTTAAGGAGCTGACAAAGCTCAGGTAGGATAGCAAGTTTCAAGCCCCGAAAGGAGAGATTCTTTTGTTTGGAAGATGAATGGATGAGATTGGGTTGGGAGAAGCCAAAGTTCTTCATGATTGTCAGATCTGGAGAAGGAACATGAGCATTAACCCGTAGAGCCCTTCAGACTTCATGGGTTTGGCGAATTGAGCATATTCGTCGTACAGGATGTGAATCCCCCAAAGTGCTGAAGTACTGAAGTTAATCTGGGTCGTAGATATGAGGATGCCCGGGAACTATCCCGTCTGTCGGATCTAAGATATAGTCACCCCAAAATTGACCACTTCGAAAGGATAGAAGTTTTGTAACTCCAACACCCTCGAAGTCCCTAAGTTAATGTGGACCATGGATATAAGGATCCTTCAGGATCCCTCACGACTATTTGATCATGAGGACATGTGTATTACATTGAGATCATGTGGGTGGCCATGTGTTCAGTGATGGCGTTACTAGGTGTTCCTCTCAGAGTGGCACAACAATGGGACCCAAGGGACCCTTGAAAAGAAGTTATGAGCCATATATCTACGGGGTCACATAGATACCCTTGGACCATCATATTTAGGTTGTGGTCAGCTCGACGCTGGCCAACTCTGGGAGAAAATAGGAGTGTGTTGAACAAGAACTCTTGAAGGCTGGAGAGCCGAAGTTCATCTGAGTCATCCTTCAGCTGAGGATATGTTTTAGAAGTGTTGGTGTTACTTCACACAAACCTAGGATTTATTTTTCCTAAGGTTATTCCTTGTTTATTAGTCATAATTATTCATTATCGAGTCTCCTATATTTTAGGGGAGAATATTCCACCTAGAGAATATTCTCTTTCAGTTGACACTTCAGTTTGACTAGTTGAGTTGAGTTTAGATGTTGCATTCATTTTGTCACCATGCAACATTGGGGTCATCATTAACTCACTACTCTTTGTTCAGTCAATTACTTGAAGACTAGTTGACTAGTTAACGCAGCTAGGTGGCAGTTCACTCACGTAACTGCCCGAGAGACTAGACTAGGTGGCAGTTTACTCTTGTAACTATTGGTGTGTGTCCAGGTCAATCTATACCACCACTATGGCTCATTATTTACTCATGTATCCTATATCTATTGTAAATTATTCACTCTTTGAGCGTGGAATACGGTTAATGAGAATTCTTCCATTATTTCTATCTTGCTTCCTCTTTCTCAATTTCTCTCTGCAAATGTGTGTAGTATTTTATAGCTAGATATATTTTGTTTAGGTTCAACACATTTACATGGTATCAGAGCTGATGGACTGCTAAGTAAAAGATACAGCAAATCATTTTTTGCAAGTACAAAAGATTGAAGACAACAAAAGATGGATTATTCACCAAAAATACTTCTCACGCCTCATAAATATTTGGAATTGAAGACAAAAAAATTTCTTCTGCTAATATGAAAAGGATTATACCAAATAACCATGGCAATATAAGTAGAGCCTGATTCTGTCGATGAAAAAAAATGATTTTCTCAATAGACAAGATATGGCCATAGGAAGTATCGGCATGTCTGTTTCTCCCAAATTTTTCCATCAAGTATATGAAGAATTACAAGGATTAACCACAAATGAATTATGGACCAGATTGGAGGTTCTATATGGGAATAAAGAATATTGTGAAGATTTCATACATGAGGTCGAACAGATAGAGCCAGAAGAGAAGCCATTAGAAGATCAAGCCTCTTATTATGAAGATTCTTCTACAAACATTTTTACAGAAATTTGTATTCCATTGATTGAAGATGATGTCTACTCCATTTCAGATTTTTTTTATGAAATTAATTTGGAAGATATATGGCATGCATCTCAAAAGTCACATGCAGACACTTTTGCATGCACCATGCATGCATCTCAGGAGTCAAAAAGGGAGCCGCGCACATCGGACTCCATTCTGATATTTTCTGAGAAATTTTTGCAGAAACAAATTGTATTTTTGAATTCCTCTTGAGAAAATATTCAATTTCAAAAAAAACATTGTCCAAAACAAAGTCCAGAAAGTGAAGTTATGATCGTTTTAAAATCAACAAAATTTCAGCATTTTTTTGGAAACGGTTGCACGGTTTTCAAAATTTCATCCAAAATTTATTTGGATATTATTCATTACAAGAAGATAAAGTGGATATGTGTGAAAATATCAATGATGCATATACTTCATCAGATCCGTGCAGAAATCTACATCTTCAACAAAATATTCAAAGAGCACAAACTTGCACAGTTGCGAGGTCTTCTTGGAGTGAAGGACATGGTTTCTTAGCAACTATTTTTTTGTTCCTTCTCATTTTTTATTTTATGCGTTGTT
>ML803324.1:302038-324558 GCA_009831015.1 Picea engelmannii | reverse complement strand
GGGGGGGGGGGGGTTGTTCCCATGAGTTTTTCCCTATATCCTCATTTAGTTCAGTGTATCTATTGTGTTTGGGTACCTAACATGGCCTCGTAGCCGGGACCCATTCTTTATTTTCACCATAGTGATGTTCAGGGGGGGTGTTGGAGTTACTTCACACACCTAGGATTTATTTTTCCTAAGGTTATTCCTTGTTTATTACTCATAATTAGTCATTATCAAGTCTCCTATATTTTAGGGGAGAATATTCCACCTAGAGAATATTCTCTTTTAGTTGACACTTCAGTTTGACTAGTTGAGTTGAGTTTAGATGTTGCATTGGTTTTGTCACCATGCAACATTGGGATCATCACCAACTCACTACTCTTTGTTCAATCAGTTAATTGAAGACTAGTTGACTAGTTAACTCAGCTAGGTGGCAATTCACTCATGTAACTGCCTGAGAGACTAGACTAGGTGTCAGTTTACTCTTGTAACTACTGGTGTGTGTCCAGATCAATCTAGACCACCACTATGGCTCATTAGTTATTCATGTATCCTATATCTATTGTAAATTATTCACTCTTTGAGTGTGGAATACAGTTAATGAGAATTATTCCATTATTTCTATCTTGCTTCTTCTTTCTCAATTTCTCTCTGCAAATGTGTGTAGTATTTTCTAGATAGATCTATTCTGTGCATGTTCAACACATTTACAAGAATATCTTCCATTTTAGAAGATAGTTACTTTAGAGGAAAGAGGGTTTGTGTGAGTTAAGAACTCTCGAAGCCCAAATTGTCGAAGTAAATCGTTCTCATCGATCTGAGAGGGACACGCGTCAGTAGATCGCAGAGTCTAGAAGTGAGAAATATGGAGTAAAAGAAGTGGAGCGTTGACCAAAAGTCATCCTAAGCTACAAAGGTAAGGAATCATTCTAGTCATATGTTGTCAAAACACGTGGCGGTTGGTGATTTAATCTGGGTGAAATTCACTCCGAAGTAACTGAAGAATAAAGGAACGAGAACTCCTGAAGTCTACAGCATTAGAGTTCATCAGAACCATCCATTGGAATAGGACGTGTGGCATGAGATCTGTTACTTCGGATGATTGGTACTACGAAAGAAATCACATGGAGGAGTGTTGACTGCAAGTCACCCAAAGGGGGGAAAAGGACGGATATCGACCGTTGATCAAGGAAAAAATGTGGCGCTCAATCTGTAACTCTAGGTATGGAGAAATTCAGAGGAAAGAGGTGCTTGGAGAATCAAAACTCTCAAAAATCGAATTCCCAAAGTAGATCACAGTCGTTGATCACGATGGATGTGTGGTGCTCGATATGTAACTCTAGGTACAGAGTACTTCAAAGGAAAAAGGGTTTGGAGTGTTCAAAACTCTTGAATGTTGAAGTCTCGAAGTAGATCACAACCGTCAATTATGAGCGATGTATGACGCTCGATCTATAACTCTAGGTACAAATTACTTCGGGGAGAAAATATTTTGGAGAGTTCGAAACTCCTGAACGCCAAAGTCTCGAAGTGAATCGGGGTCATCAAAATCTTTGAGGATACACAGCCTCAAATTGTGAACTTTGGATATTTTCCACTAAGGAAGATCCGCGCAATGGTTGTATTGGCGCTCATTGTCTTGGCATATGGTCATAGCTCATCATCATATAAAAGTATAGATAGGTGGAAGAACCTAAAGAAATTGGGAGAGGATATCTACCATCTTTGAGCTCGATTTGGAGCATTGAGGTCATGGTTGGAAAGCTCTGGAAGCGCAGAATGGAAATGAGACCCAGAATGGGGGTTTTGATTTTATTGAGAAGAAAGAAATTTTTACGCCCCACCATGGGTGTGTTACACAAATATTGTTGGAAAGAAGGAGCCCGAGAGAAAGCGTCTTCAGAAAGGGAATCTTCTAAAAATCCTATCAGGAGTTTTGGATTTTGGAAATAAGGTTTTTTTGAAAAGTAAGCTATTGGGAAGAGCATAATATAAACTAATGTTTCAAAAAGGCGATTTTGTGATAACAATTTTAGGATAACATGATATTAGGACAATAGAACTTCAGGAAATACTCTTCGAGAAGGTGATGTTTTTGAAAGGTAACTTGTTAACACATAGAATTGTAGGGGTCAAAAAGTCATTTCAGTCTTTGTTTTTTAGTCATAGGTTTTTATAGTTTTTATGACTTCTTGCTATAGTCATTTTTCAACTTTTGATTTAAATAAACCAAGTTAGTTTGGCCTTGGTATAGGGTCTTTGGGTTATGTCTTTGTTATCATGACAAGGAGTGATAAACCCTCATCAGTCACATCTTTGAAAATCCTTATTATCACCTTGACATGTCACCTCCATGACTGTATGAAATATCTCTAGCTATCACCTTTTATCTATTCAGCTGTCAAGTCATTTTTAATTTGAGCGTTGCTAACTCAATAGGAGATTTCACAGCGTACTTAAGTGCTCCATTCATTCATTGCCATCATAACCTATTTTTCATGCTAAGGGATTTCATTGTTTTCATAGCCTATTTTTAAAAAATTTCCATGGATCGGGTCTTTATACATCCTAACAATCTCCTCGAAGAAAGAAAATTATGTTGGAATCAAGCGTTGCGAAGTTGTAGACAGGTGTTGTGAATTGTGTTGCAAACACTCTATTCTAGGACTATTGAAACTTTCATATTTTGCATCCTTTCAAATTCATCCTTAAACAAGTGAATTCTTACCCTTATACATTTACAATGTGTGGTTGATCATTTGATGAAGTAGGCTTAAATTTGCAAATGTTGTTAATGTTGTTAACCTATTCTTATGTTGATTCAAGACCAATTTAATATGAGTTGTAAGCCATGAATATCAGTTTTGATGTCTTTCCCTAGTTATATATCAAGATAAAGGATTTTTCTAGCATGTCTAGACTCCTGACATAATTTTTGAGGTGTTGAATCTTTACAAAAGTAAAACAGGCTACTACAAGAGAGTTCACAGCATCGACACTGCGAACTGGTATTTTTGACAGTTTCTAAACAATTAACACACATCAGAGGAATGTTTTACTTGTAACTGTTGATTTCCAATCCGGATTCCTCTGAAATTTTGTGTGAAGGTACAACATGGTGTTTTGGACTTGTTGAAAAAAATGCAGCTTGACCCAGTTTATATTTTTTGAGAAAATCTAAAAACATCACCTACTGGAAAGTTCGCAGTGCATGTTGTCACAGGCACTGCGAACTCTAACAGTTTGACAAATTCGAGCTATGGGAAGGCTGCTAGTTGTGAAGGAATGTTCAAATGGTATCCTAGGATTTATTTTGATATGAGGGATATGTGTTTCATCTCCAAATCAATCAGGATGACATGTTTCAAGAATCATTTATCACAATAGGAAAGATCCGGGAAAATAGGATTTTGTTACGTTTTTATTAGAATATTTTCTAACAAGACTCATAAATGAAGGAGGATCCTATGTATCTCCTTGGTTTTGAACTCCTTATGGTAGATAGATATCATTGAATATAAATTAAAGGTATTTTTAGAAGGAAATGGTTGGATTCATGAGCCAAGAGAGGATAGAGATGGAGGAGCAGTTTTAGGAGATTCCATTGATTGATGGATTCATGAACAATAGAGGATCTGTTGTATCTTTCCCATTAAATCATTGTTTACTATTTAAGAAATCTTTATATGTTTGAAGAAAGGATCTTTGTACAATGGATTTTATTCCTTTTGTCATATTCACAATGCTTCTACTCATCATTATATCCCTTTTGTCTGATATACAGTTTGATTTCCTTTGATCTGTAGGATGTTGTGCCTCATTTCCCAATGGAATGTTTTTGCTGACAGTTTTCTTCTCACTCCCTTTATTTTTAGGTCTTGTTGATTCACCTACTCAAACCATTCAATCCATTTATATTGTTATGGGTATTGGGCTTACACTTAAAACATTCTATGTGTGACTCTCAGTGATAACATAACCTTTGAGGAAAAATTCTTCGAAGAACATTTTGGTGCATCGATGTCTATTTTTCTGATGGGGATTCCCTAAAGGAATATTAAATTCCTTGAAAAATGTGCTTCCACAAGAAAGGATTATGCACAATACTAATTAAGATTTTTTGTAGTGTTATTTTACCCAATGAGCCGTGTTTGTTTCTGTGATTATGATGAAAATAGCATGAATGGATAACCAAGGGTTTAACCACATGTTTTGACTCCTACATGCTCACATTATAATTCTTATACCAATCATTGGTTGACACAATTTCATGGTTTCAAGTCCTTACATTGGGGTGGAGCTACAAACATTGGCTATAACACAACCTGCACCATAAAGTTTGATATAAATTCGAAAGCAATATGTTAAATTTGAACAAGTCTCACCCTTCTTTGAATCACCTCAGTCTTTTCAATATGAAATTCATGCAACATATATTTTCTCCCTTATGATTTTGTGTGATGGAGTTTCCTTCCTAATAAAATTATATATGGACATCATTTTGCAGAGATCCAAGGCTTCACCTAGTGTGTCACCATTTTTTGTGACTGCCACTACAACCCCTCCATTTTACCTTCTATTTTGATACCTCCCTAAAACGGAGCCTCCTTATTTTTATAAGCTCAAGATAAAACCTCATAAGTCCCTTATTCATTTTAAATGTCTCCCCTGGTAGCTCACGTTTCACTTAGAAAATGAGAAAACGCTCAAAGTTGAAGTTAAAAAAAAAAACCATTTGATCAACAAATTTGCTTCAAACTCCTCTGAGCAGTTCAGAGGAGTTACTTAAAAATCCTCCAAAGAGTTTGAAGGATTTCATGTCGATTGTTTGTATTAAAAAAAAATATCGCGAGAGTTGAGGAGAACCCCTCCGAACATATTGGAGGAGTTACTTCTAACTCCTCTGATATGTTCAGAGGAGTTACTCTTAAATCTTCTGAACAAGTTCGACAAACTTGTCTTAAATGTCTCTGACCTAACTACCACATTAAATGCTATCGTTTAACTATGAGACTATAAAATGAAATGGGGTTAAATATTTTTTCTTGGCTACTTGCAATTGACAAGAATACAGAGAATGAAAGACACAAGATAAACCATATTCGAATGACCCCCTATCTTTTCCCAAAACGTGGAAACATCAGTCAGGTAAGTTTTCCTACCTCTCTCTTTTTCTTTAAGTTAGGGTTAGATTTTTTTTCGATTTTCGTTTACCTATTTTTTCCCTAAACCATAACTTACTTTATGGTCATCCCTCACTTCATCTTCACTAGGAACTTCACATTTTTCACCATATTTAGAACGATCCTCAACCCATCCCTATTTATAGAGTATGCAAACAATTGATTATTCCCCATTCCTAAGTTGTGATAGATTCCTCCCTATCCCCGCATTTTGCATCTAGAAACCCCAAATTCATCCAATATTCCCCCAAGTCGTCGTGATAAATCCCTAAACATCCCACTCCTATTCCTCTAATATTTCCATAACGCTCTTGATCGTTGCTTTGTGTTCACATTAAAAACAAAGAAATTCAAAAACGTTTTTAGTAACTCTCCGAGCATATCGAAGAAATTACTACTAACTTCTTTGATATGCTCAGGAGAGTTGAACTCAAATCCTCTGCACACCTTCAGAGTAATTTGAAACTACTCCTCCAATCGTATCGTAGGATTTAGTATTAACTTCTTTGATACAATTGGAGGATTTCCTTGTAAGTTATTCTATCACACCAAGACTTTGGCTAACCTCTTCCAAATACATATTAGAGAAGTTACTAACAAATTCTCTGATGTCCTCGAAGGAGTTGTTATTAACTCCTATGATATGATCGAAGGAGTTGTTATTAAATCCTCCGATATTGTTGGAGCAGGAAATTTTTGGGTTTAGTGCAACAAACAAAGAAAAAAAATAGACTAAAGAAAGTAGCACGCGCTAGACAATGAGGAGAAATCAGTGCGCAAGAAGGACAAGGAAGAAGTTCACCAAAAAACAAGGAAGACCAATATAGAGTCAAAGTAAGGAAGGGTTGGATTGAAGACCAACTGCATGGACTATATTTAGAAAGTGGACAAGTGGAGTCCACTTAAAATTAGGCTTTTTAAGTCATAATATAAGGGTTCTTACCCACTTTTTTGTATAAATAGAGGATGTATGAGATAGTTAGAGGCATGTTAGATCTTATTCTAGACTATCATTTTTGCATGAGCGAAGTACTTTGAACATATTTTTTAGTACGATTTGAAGTATTTGTTTTGTTAAGATATGTGGAGCTCATATGCAGTCAGTTTTGGAATGTAATTGAGGGTTTGTTCGCAAGATGTGGAGCTTGTTGCGACATTGGTCAACCTCACTATTCATAAATTCCTGATGTAATGCACACAGTGCTATTGTTATGAAAAGTGAATAAAGAAGAATATCTTTATAGATGTAGCCCAAGGGGGGGTGAACCACAATAAAATGGTGTCTTTATGTGTATTGTGTTGCTTTTATATGCTTATTATGAATGAATCTATTAGAGTTTATTTACAGCGTGCACTAGGCTAATCATGTAGAATGAGTGTTATTGAATGGATAAAATAGTAGATATTATGTTTTTTCCCTATGTATTCAAGCTGTAACGGATGAGTTGTGTGTGAATAAATGGAGATATGAGACGATTGTGTTGTGGGTTGTTCTAACCGTAAAAAATGTGATGAACTATAAGAAGAGTAGAATTACAGGATGTAGAGCTTGAGATAAAACTCAGAGATAACTAACAGTTGTTGAATAGACAAAAGCAAGAGTGGTATGGAAGAATAGCATGAAGCAGAGCAGAATTGCAGAACAATTTTTTGAAGTAGAGAAGAATTGTAGAACAGAAAAGAAGGGGTAAGAATTGAGACTCCTATAGTGTTTATTTTTCAATCATTTATTCATAAAAAGGGTGGTTGGGAGGTGCTAGGGAGGACTATTTTCCTCAGAGGTTCAAGTGGGTGCTTGAACATAGGGAGTTGTAGCTTCCATCTGGTTGCAGCAAGAGAAACCAAGGTGGCAGGGTGGTGCAAGGGAGAAGAAGTGCTCTCTGTTATACAGGTTGTAGCCTGTGTAACTGTAAGTTGGTGCTTCAATCTAGTTGGTGCTGGAACATTAAGGGAGTTGTTGCTTCCTTCTAGTGGGTGCTAGAGAAACCAGAGAGTTGGTGCTCTCAAACAAGTTGGAGATTGTAAAACAGAGGTAGTAGCCTCACATTGAGTTGGTGCTCAATTATAGATGATGTACAGAACTTAAAAGACTTCCTATCATTTTGAAGAATAAGAGGTTTTCTCCCTTTATGGGTTTCCTCATGAAAATCTATCTCTGTGTATATCTTATGCGTGACTGATGCTCATTATTTATGTTGTCCATATGTTGTATAATATTGATGATCACTTGAAGAAAGATTAAGAATGTTTTAATAGACTTAAAATTGTTTAATCACAATAACAACTAATTCACCCCCCCCTCTCTCAGTTGTCTTAGTAATTTCAACATCGTAAGGGGATTTGTAATGAGAGAAAAAGTGAGAAAATGAAAGGGAATCAGATGGATATTTTTCTTAAAATAAATTAAATAAATCAATTCTCATAACTTTGTTTAAAATTTAAAACAAAAAGCATCCACTTCCAAGACCAAAACATTCATAGTTCATCAATTCTATGCAAACTTCTTGTTGTCTCAATAATAATTAAATTTCCTATAAATACTTAATTTATAATAGTCTGTGCATTATAAATTACGTAAAAATTTTCCATTCAATAGTATTGTATATTATAACATTGATCTCTTCCTTTTAAGATAAAGAAAAATGCACAACATTATGCTCAACATTTATCCCTGATAATCAATAATACACCAAGATAAACAATCAACGGTCATTATTCTCCAATCAACAATAAGGCCTGATTTAAATGTAGACAGGTGTCTTTTCAAAAAACATTGACGAACTTAAAAGAATGCCTGATCATATACATGAATTCAATCATATCAATCGACAAAATCTTGAATTGATAACAACATTCAACCCAAACATAAACCCCGAGCTTGATCTTTGTGTGTATCAGCATATATAATTTCTTTTTTAAACAATTGATATTTTGCACGATGATTCCAATATAACTATATCATATATGAATCGAACAGAACTAAATTAACACATAGGCACCTTTTTTAACTTTCCAGAACCCTGATCGGGCTTCGAAACCTCACAAAGGCGTCTCCTTAAGAATCAAAATCATGTTGAATTGAACACAGTGATCGAGACCATAAATGAATATAAAGACAACTCTCGATTGTAAGCAACCACTCATTTCCTTTATTATTTTTTCAAACAATTTCATCATAGAAGGACCTCACAGAGATTCAACCAAAAGGGATGGTTTTATAAGCTAGAGAGCATGTCTCTTTAAAATTCCACAATCATTAAACTGATAACCCGACACTTGAAAAACCTCAAAATGTGCCCGAGGAGAGAAGAGATAGTCAGAGTCTGAATCGAGATCTTAAAAAAAAAATCAAATGTAGAGAGGAAACAAAAGTGTGTTTTAATTTTAAACAAAAACACAAAGATTTGATGTTCTCCCAATACTTATATCCATTTTACCATCAATTAACAACCACATGCCAATATACAATTTTGAAAATGAAACAGTAATGAGCCACATAGTTGTTGGACTTATTACTCCAAGCCCTTGAAAGAACCATAGGTTAACTCCCAAGGAGAGACAAAGGAAATTCGAGTAAAATAACCCAGTGCACATAGGTGCCTCTAACACTTGTAGAGAAGAGACAGGGGTTAACTTAATAGTTGTGGGTATTCAAACACAGCGAGATAATGTCTCTTTCTAATCACCTAGGAGGTTAGTAAATTTTGACATCAACAACAGTGAGGACACACACATTCTTTGTGAAAGAATGCCAAGATATAACGTGTATCAATTCAATACCCACACATGCCTGTATTAATGTTGGAGCCAACCAAGATTGGATCTTTGAGAAGATTTCAGTGAAAAGACAGTGAGAACGGGACATCAACCACAACTCGGGGTTTAAATAAAAGAACACACCATTTGTTGGAAGTTTCTCCGCAATTGTATAATGATTACCACAACAACTGAGAGGGAAACGAGTTAAAAGAAACTGATACACAAAACGGTGAATAAAACCCCTCGACCATCAAAATCAGAGCCTTATTGCACCACTGTCACTATTATTCCATAGAGACCCATCATAAAAACCACACTAACCTAGCAAGCAACCAATGCGCAAACTTCATAATACACATTTCTCTTCTTACAATTGCCAACATTTTACAGTCATCATAGAGAGCCATAACACCATATTTACAAACAGTCAAAAATCTCAAGAACACACAGAATACAAGAATCATCGAGCCACCATTCGGTTCATAAAACAGAGAATCCATCATCGATGAAGAGAAAATAATCATACCTGTGAGAAAAACTCTTAAATGACGAGTTGGTCGTGCTTTACCTTCCAAAAACCTGAAAAATCAGAGCTTCACACCAGAGGGGGTCCCACCTACTAGTATTATATTATTATCATAATTAAATAATAGCACTTTAGCAATGCTTTGTGGGCGGAATTTATCGTTATGATTTTAATCATCAACAATGGTATCTAATTGTTTATGTGTTCTTATGAATTATGTTTCTATGTTTCCTATACTAAACTTAGTTTATGGATTAATTGTGGCATAATATTCATGAATGTAATTGTGAATAATCTCGGTAATAATCAGAAATATGATAAGAAGAAGAACCTAAAATAAATTAATACTAACTACAGACAAATCACACACATATATAAAATAATTAACAATGACTCAGGTATCTGCCTCCCTTTCCCTTACTACTAGATAATCCTAGTTATTACAGTCCCAATAGATACCTCAGGTGAGACTTCATCTACACAAGGAGTTGATGCCGAAAGGGACAATGTCTGGTGGGTTTGTTGATCATAGTTAAATTGAACCTTGGGTCTTAAAACCTGAGCGCAAACAAGTTAAGTTGGCAGTCACATGAGAAAATGGTAACATTATAGGAATACCCCTCATGGTGAGGGGTACATACCATGCCCCCTTGCAGAGGGGATGGATTTGTGGTAACCATGTTTTAAATTTGAGAGGGGAAGGGATGGGTTACAACAATGCGCTATTGTGGGCGGCGTTTTTGTGACAAAAATATATGGACCTCATCCTTTCGACGACCATGGAAAGAAGGGTGGTTGTCCCCACAAATTGTTCATGGAAAATGACTCTTCCTTTTCTCCTGGGTGTTTTGGGTGGAGGAAGTCTCTTTCTCAGTATTATATTTCTTATTTTTGTTCATTTTCATTTTGCATCCATTTTGTTGAGGATTCCTCAGTTGCATGGAATGTACTGAATTCAACTTGGAGTTTTGATATTCAACTGCATTAGTTTGAGCATTAGTTCCAGCAACTGACAGGTGTTATGTAATCGACATATGACCCATTTTCTCAACTAACTAGTTCACAGACGTTTGGGAGACAACACCAACCACACCATCGGTATGGGGTCCTTGGTTTGGCTTAAAGGGATCTTTTGATGGTCAAGAAGAATTTTCAATGATGTCATATAGAGTACCCAACTGACAGTAGATCAAGTCTAAGTGTTGGGCACACAAAATATCTTTTTCTTCAGTAGTTTCCCCAACCATAGCTACATCCCAGTAAATAAGTGGAAGGAGGGATTTAGTGAACCATTCCATCAAGATATGATTCAGGATCTAAGTCTTAATCATCCTATTCCTTCAACACGACTCATGAATATGATCATAAATGCAAGTGGCATTGTCTTGATGTAGTAAAGTTAAGAGCTCATTTCTTATCTCATACCAGATGGGAAATTGATAATGTGTTAAGAATTCCATTGCTAGGTCATTGAAGCTTTTAAAGGAATGGCCTTTCAATTCAATATATCATTTTGTGACAACTCTGATTAGGGTTCTTTGGAAAATACACAACCTCACACTAGCATCCATCAATGGGTTGAATAAACCCTACAATTGGTACATCATGATGTGTGTAGAGGGGTCCTCTCTCATATTTTCATCAAATTTTGGGATATCAAAAGGTATCTTGGATGACATAAGTTCATTCATTAATTAAGACAAGTTCGGTAAGTCTAGCATTGTGAGAAAAGAAAATGGCGAAAATGAATACCCAGAGAAGAAACTCCTAGGACCTAATGTGGTAAAAAATAGAAATCCTCCCCAAGGTGAAATGTTACCCCAGGGAAAGGTGTGCTAACCCATGAAAAGTTAAAACCTCCATATGTATTACTTCCCCCAGCCTAACTAGGGACAGGCCCAAAAAAACCTAGAAATGTTCAACCTAAAAGGTACACCCGCACTTGACGATGTTGGGATACTCATAGGATTGGAATAGGTGGAAGGATTTCCACCTCCCATGTTGATGAAGATGCAATCATCCTATGATTCCTTTCTCCTTGCCTCTCCTTGCATATTCTTGGTCAATATAGACTCACTGACTTCTAGTTGTGATGATGGATACCTATGTAGTTGGATGGCATAACAATACCATTCAATTATTTCTTCTCTTACCCAAGACTTTCCTTTGTTAAATATCTCTTGGAGGAGGCTTGGGAGAGGCTTCTAGATCATTTAGAGGCCACTAAAGACTCGAATGTTGTGAGCTCCTAGGCCTTTGAAACAAAGATCCAACTCATTCTTCACTTAGAATCTAGTAACTCATCGATTCTAGAATTTCAGTAGTGCCTCACTTGTTGAGCCACTAGTGTCCAGTAAGGGCCTCGCTTGTTGTCTAGTAGGTGTCCCAGGAGGATGCCAAAAAGGGATATAAATGGGTTCAAACCTTAGGTAAACGATGTATTCTGGATGTTATCCTTTCATGGATTCCTCTCTAGCCTATAGGGTGGAAATTATGGAAATAACACAACCTGCACCATTTGATATGCTACATCCCTAATAAGTAGCTTATTGGGTATAAATTTAGGAAGGAGGTGAGGGATTCCTGAGCTTACCAAACCTAGGATATAGGTATCATGGATAATTTTAAGCATGGAAATTTATTTTAAAATGTGGAAACCTTGGCGAATCTTAGTAGTTCTTAATATGCCAACTATAAATGCTTGGCGATATTTTTGTAACAATATTCAAATTTATAAGGATTTTATATAGTTTGTATACAATTTTGGATATTTTTAAGGCAAAATAATTTTATCCTATAGAATTTGTGCAAATTATTTTTAGAATGGTGAATCTGTTTTGGGGAAAAATCGTGGAAAATTAGCCCATGGGCGAAATTTAGCCCCTAAAATTTTCCATGATAGATATAATGTTTGGTAATGAAACAATCTTGAATCTCCATAATGGCTTGCATGGCATATAATAATATACTCAAAGGGTTTTTATAATAAATAAGAGAATACAAGGATATAAGGAAATGTTCACAAATTTCATACACGTATTCCCTATAACTATCTTCCCATAGTTGGAAATAGTAAACATGAACTAGGAATAGGCTAGGGTTCCATTCCCATCCCATTCCCAGAAAATGAACATTTTCACATACAACATCAATTAAATAGGATGTCATATAAAAACCTAGTGCTTTTAGCATCAATGTCTTCTTTGTTTCTTCGAACATGTTGATTGGCAGGAGTTGAGCCTCGTTGAAGATACAAACATTTTATGCTACATAGTAAGGCATATGGGTCCAACCTCTTTTGAAGTGGATGTTATTGCTTCACCATACAACCTAAAAATCATGTAATATAGTATCATGTAGGGTTCTTTCACATGGTGAGTTAAAAATGCTTTTCTCCCCTTGGGTGAACAAGTTTCCCCTTTCTACCACTATTATTCAATTGCTTCTTCTATGTCTTCATCGTTTTCATTGAATTTGTTCATAAACGCAACATTTAGAGGAAAATCAGCATTCATAGTTTATATGGAATTTTGATGTCTTTAGTCTTGAGTGAGGATATAGGGTGTTTTCTTTCATCAGGTATAGTAAAACCATTCTTGTCTAGATGGGAAAATACCCATTTCTTTGCATTAGTATATGGCATCATAGTTAGCCTGGATGCTATAGATATAATCCACCCTTATCAATATTCTGATATACATTCAAATCATCATCCTCTAGCGGATAATATCCTTTCTAAAACATTTGATACATTTCACTCCATGTTAGGCATTCAGTTGTTCACACCATCATGATGTTGGGTATCTTCTAAAAATAGAGCTTCCTGAGTCTTCATCTACACCAGTGTTCAGCCTCTTCTTCCTGTAGATTTTGGGATTTGCGCTTTCGACATTCTGTAGGCTATGAAACACTATAAATATGAGATTATAACAACAAATATCGTCATAGGGAAAAAATATATAGAAGTTCTCTAATTTCCAGACATGACCAATAACTCAAGAATTATTCACAATTCTCTTTAAATGAATGACAATGAACAAGCGTTTTTTCTTAAATTAGGTCTTAACTCATTTATGTATTTCATACACTTAGAATTTAATTTTTTGAGCATATATATTCCATGATAAAAATTAGTTGTACATCACCAATAATGCACCTTGCAAAAAATTTCATCGAGACAAATTGTAACACCCTTGTTTCCCCCCAACTAGTAATTAATCATTAATTAGGATTACCATGTCGTGGCATGGGAACAGTGTAAATGTATTGTTGTTTAATTGCCAATAATTGACTATGGGGGTGAAGCCTTGAAAGTACTATCCATGATATCACTAGAGGAAAGAATGTGAAAATGATAAGAGGATAGTTAATAAGAAAAGGACTAGTGGTTGAACCCTCAACCACCCCCATGAATGGAAGCATGGTATATATGTAGAAGGTTATCCCGAAGTACCACAGGGTCCTAAAGACCCAGACTAACCTAGGTTTCCTTCTGATGGGAGGAAACAGGATAGGAGGGATGTGCATGCAAGGCACACAAGACAGTATAAAGAGAAGAGTGGAGAATGTGAGGAAGAATCCAATCGAGAATGAGTCGAAGGCCATGATCTTGATGTTTATGAATCATCTAATAAACCAAGTAGAGGTTGTAAAAAAAGAGAAACCTCAGAGAGTTTGCATAAAAAGGGACCTACGGAGAAGGCATCGATCTTGATGCAGAGGAAGCACCTGATAAACCTCACAGAAGATGTGAAGGAGAAAGGATCATTGATAAATGGCATAAATTCCATAGTGATATCATGGCTTGGCATGGGGGTGGCCGAAGCGCTAATAATGAGTGCCTCTGAGCCTATGGTTGGGTGGAAGAACGAACACCCATAGTCATTTAGTTGGCTACAACCTGTAATAGATAAGTATTCTCATATCTTGTGTATTTAAGCGGTAACTGTTAATTAAAGTTGGATATCCTTTGAATGTTGCAGGGATGGGTATGTTTTCTTAAGGGTTATATTGTATCCTTTCAATTCCACCTAATTATGTATTTAAGAAAATAAGGAATTCTTTGTCCTGTACACATAAATGCCTGAGCCCTGTGGTGGTTTAAGTTAAAATAAATGAACTGTGAATTTGTTGACTTTGGGCATGGCCTCACGTGTGCATGCCGACACTCCCAATCATTCTAAAAGAAGGATTCAGTTAAGCTCAGGAGAGATAGTGCATGTATGCACAGAGTCTCTATGAGGAGCGAAGAGATCGATAACCCCCCCCCCTTAATTTCTAGAGTTGATAAATGAGTGCAAGGGATGCGCAGAGGATTTGTCTAAGTGTTAAGTTTAGGATAATTAGGGAAATATACCTAAGTACTTAAGGAGCTAACAAATATCAGGTAGGATAGCGAGTTTCAAGCCCCAAAAGGAGAGATTCTTTCATTTGGAAGACGAATGGATGAGATTAGTTTGGGAGAAGCCAAAGTTCTTCATGATCGTCAGATCTGGAGAAGGAACACGGGCATTGACCCGTAGAGCCCTTTGGACTTCATGGGTCTGGGAAATTGAGCATATTCATCATACAAGAGGTGAATCCCCCAAAGTCCCGAAGTACTGAAGTTAATCTGGTTCGTAGATCTAAGGATGCCTGGGAACTATCATGTCTGTCGGATCTACAATATATTCACCCCGATGTTGAGCACTTCGGAAGGATAGAAGTTTTGTAACTCCAAAACCCTCGAAGTCCCAAAGTTAATGTCGATCGTGGATATAAGGATCCTTTAGGATCCCTCACGACCGTTTGATCATGGGGACATGTGTATTACATTGAGATCATGTGCGGGGCCATGTGTCAAGTGACGGTGCTGCTAGGTGTTCCTCTTGGAGTGGCAACACAATGGGATCTAGGGGACCATTGAACAGAATTTATGAGCCATAGATCTATGGGGTCACATAGATATCCTTGGACCATCATATTTAGGTTGTGGTCAGCTCGACGTTGACCAACTCCAGGAGGAAATAGGAGTGTGTTGAACAAGAACTCTCGAAGGTTGAAGAGTCAAAGTTCATCTGATTTGTCCGTCAGATGAGGATAGGTGTTAGAAGTGTTGGTGTTACTTCACACACACCTAGGATTTATTTTTCCTAAGGTTATTCCTTGTTTATTAGTCATAATTAGTAATTATCGAGTCTCCTATATTTTAGGGGAGATTATTCCAGCTGGAGAATATCCTCTTTCAGTTGACACTTCAATTTGACTAGTTGAGTTGAGTTTAGATGTTTCATTGGATTTGTCACCATGTAACATTGGGGTCATCACCAACTCACTACTCTTTTTTCTGTCAGTTAACTGAAGACTATTTGACTAGTTAACGCAGCTAAGTGGAAGTTCACTCACGTAACTGCCCGAGAGACTAGACTAGGTGGTAGTTTACTCTTGTAACTGCTGGTGTGTGTCCAGATCAATCTATACCACCCCTATGGCTCATTATTTACTCATGTATCCTATATCTATTGTAAATTATTCACTCTTTGAGTGTGGAATACAATTAATGAGAATTCTTCCATTCTTTCTATCTTGCTTCTTCTTTCTCAATTTCAATCTACAAATGTGTGTAGTATTTTCTAGCTAGATCTATTTTGTGTAGGTTCAACACATTTAGATGGTATCAGAGCCGATGGACTGCTAAGAAAAATCTACACCAAGAAATACTTCTCACGCCTCATAAATATTTGGAATTGAAGCCAAAAAAATTGCTTCTGCTAAGATGCAAAGGCTTATACCAAATAACCATGGAAATGGAAGTAGAGCTTGATTCTGTCGATGAGAAAAATGATTTTCTCAATAGACAAGATATGGCCATAGGAAGTATCGGCATGTCTGTTTCTCCCGAACTTTTCCATCAAGTATATGAAGAATCACAAGGATTAACTCCAAATTAATTATGGACTAGATTGGAGGCTCTATTTGGGAATAAAGAATATTGTGAATATTTCATGCAAGAGGTCGAATAGATAGAGCCAGAAGAGAAGCCATCAGAAGATCAAGCCTCTTATTATGAAGAGTCGTCTACAAACGTTTTTGCAGAAATTTGTATTCCATTAATTGAAGATGATGTCTACTCCATTTCAGATTTGTTTTCTGAAATTAATGTGGAAGATATATGGCATGCATCTTAGGATTCACATGCAGACACTTTTGCATGCACCATGCATGCATCTCAAGAGTCAAAAAGGGAGCCTCACACATCAGATGCCATTCTGATATTTTCTGAGAAAAATTTGCAGAAACAAATTGGATTTTTGAATTCCTCTCGGGAAAATATCCAATTTAAAAAAACAAATTGTCCGAAATGGAGTCTGGAAAGTGAAGTTATGATCATTTTAAAATCAACAAAATTTCAGCAATTTTTTGGAAATGGTTGCACGGTTTTCAAAATTTCATCCAAAATTTATTTGGATATTATTCATTATAAGAAGATAAAGTGGATATGTGTGGAAATATCAATGATGCATATACTTCATCAGATCCGTGTAGACATCTACATCTTCAACAAAATATTCAAAGAGCACAAACTTACACAGTTGCAAGGTCTTCTTGGAGTGAAGGGCATGGTTTCTTAGCAACTGTTTTTTTGTTCCTTCTCATTTTTTATTTTATGCATTGTGTTTTGAGGGGGGGTTTTGTTCCCATGAGGTTTTCCCTCTTTCCTCATTTAGTTCAGTGTATCTTTTGTATTTGGGTACCTAACATGGCCTCATAGTTGGGACCCATTCTTTATTTTCACCATAGTGATGTTTAGGGGGGGTGTTGGAGTTACTTCACACACACCTAGGATTTATTTTTCCTAAGGTTATTCCTTGTTTATTAGTCATAATTAGTCATTATCGAGTCTCCTATATTTTAGGGAAGAATATTCCACCTAGAGAATATTCTCTTTCAGTTGACACTTATGTTTGACTAGTTGAGTTGAGTTTAGATGTTTCCTTTGTTTTGTCACCATGAAACATTGGGATCATCACCAACTCACTACTCTTTGTTCAGTCAGTTAATTGAAGACTAGTTGACTAGTTAACTCAGCTAGGTGGCAGTTCACTCACGTAACTGCCTGAGAGACTAGACTAGGTGGTAGTTTACTCTTGTAACTACTGGTGTGTGTCCAGATCAATCTAGACCACCACTATGGCTCATTAGTTACTCATGTATACTATATCTATTGTAAATTATTCACTCTTTGAGTGTGGAATACAGTTAATGAGAATTCTTCCATTCTTTCTATCTTGCTTCTTCTTTCTCAATTTCTCTCTGCAAATGTGTGTAGTATTTTCTAGCTAGATTTATTCTATGCAGGTTCAACACATTTACAAGAATATCTTCCATTTCAGAAGATAGTTACTTCATACGAAAGAGGGGTCGCACAAGTTAAGAACTCATCAATCCCAAACTATTGAAGTAAATCGTTCTCGTCGATCTGAGAGGGAAACGCGTCAACAGATTGCAGAGTCTGGAAGTGAGAAATCCAGAGTAAAGGAAGTGGAGCATTGACCAGAATTCATCCTAAGCTACAACGGTAAGGAATCATCCTAGTCATCTGTTGTCAGAACACGTGGGGGTTGGAGATTTACTCCGGGTCAAATTCACTTTGGAGTAATTAAAGAATAAAGGAATGAGAACTCCTAAAGTCTGCAGTGTCAAATTTCATCAGAGCCTTCCATTGGAATAGGACATGTGGTGTGAGATCTTTTACTTTGGAGGATTGGTACTACGGAAGAAATCACGTAGAGGAGTGTTTACTACAAGTCACCCGAAGGGGGGAAAAGGACGGATATCGATCGTTGATCAAGGAAAAAACATGGCACTCGATCTGTAACTCTGGGTACAGAGAACTTCATAGGAAAGAGGTGCTTGGAGAATCAAAACTCTTGAATGTCGAATTCCCAAAGTAGATCACAGTCGTTGATCATGAGGGATGTGTGGTGCTCATTCTGTAACTCTGGGTATGGAGTACTTCAGAGGAAAAAGGATTTGGAGTGTTCAAAACTCTCAAACGTTGAAGTCTTGAAGTAGATCACAACCATTGATCATGAGGGATGCATGATGCTTGATCTGTAACTCCAAGTATAAAGTACTTTGGGGAGAAAATAATTTGGAGAGTTCGAAACTCCCAAATGTCGAAGTCCCGAAGTTTATCAGGATTGTCAAAATCTCTGAGGACACACAACATCAAATTGTGAACTTCGGATATTTTCCAGTCCAAAAGATCTGCGTGGTGGTTGTCTTGATGCCTATTGTCTTGGCGTCTGGTCATGGCTCGTCGTCATATGCAAGTATAGATAGGTGGAAGAAAACAAAGAAATTGGGAGAGGATATCTACCAGCTTTGAGCTTGGTTTGGAGCATTGAGGTCGTGGTTGGAAAGCTCTCGAAGAGAAGAATGGAATAGAGACCCCAAATGGGGGTTTTGATTTTCTTGAGAAGAAAGAAATTTTTACGCCCCACCATGGGTGTGTTACACAAATATTGTTGGAAAGAAGGAGCCCGAGAGAAAGTGTCTTCAGAAAGGGAATCTTCTGAAAATCCTACCAGGAGTTTTGGATTTCAGAAATAAGGTTTTTTTGAAAAGTAAGCTATTGGGAAGAGCATAATATACACCAATGTTTCAAAAAGGTGATTTTGCGATAACAATTTTAGGATAACATAATATTGCGACAATACAACTTCAGGAAATACTCTTCGGGAAGGTGATGTTTTTGAAAGGTAACTTGTTAACACATAGAATTGTAGGGGTCAAAAAGTCATTTCAGTCTTTGTTTTTGAGTCATAGGTTTTTATAGTTTTTATGACTTCTTGCTATAGTCATTTTTCAACTTTTGATTTAAATAAACCAATTTATTTTGGCCTTGGTATAGGGTCTTTGGGTCATGTCTTTGTTATCATGACAAGGAGTGATAAACCCTCATCAGTCACATCTTTGAAAATTTTTATTATCACCTTGACATGTCACCTCCATGACTATATGAAATATCTCTAGCTATCACCTTTTATCTATTCAGCTGTCAAGTCAGTTTTAATTTGAGCGTTGCCAACTCACTAGGAGATATTGTAGCATACTTAAGTGCTCCATTCATTCATTTCCATCATTACCTATTTTTCATGCTAAGGGATTTCATTGTTTTCATAGCCTATTTTTAACAAATTTTCATGGATCACATCTTTGGACATCCTAACAATCTTCTCAAAGAAAGAAAATTGTGTTTGAATCAAGCGTTGCAAAGTTGTAGATAGGTGTTGCGAACTGTGTTGCAAACACTCTGTTCTAGGACTATTGAAACTTTCATATTTTGCATCCTTTCAAATTCATCCTTAAACGAATGAATTCTTACCCATATACATTTACAATGTGTGGTTGATCATTTGATAAAGTAGGATTAAATTTGCAAATGTTGTTAATGTTGTTAACCTATTCTTATGTTGATTCAAAACCAAGTTAATATGAGTTGTAAGCCATGAATATCAGTTTTGATGTCTTTCCCTAGTTATATATCAAGATAGTGGATTTTTGTAGCATGTATAGACTCCTGACATAATTTTTGAGGTGTTGAATCTTTGCAAAAGTAAAACAGGCTGCTACAAGAGAGTTCGCAACAACGACACTGCAAACTGGTATTTTTGACAGTTTGTAAACAACTAACACACATCAGAGGAATGTTTTACTTGTAACTTTTGATTTCCAATCTGGGTTCCTCTGAAATTTGGTGTATAGGTACAACATGGTGTTTTGGACCTGCTAAAAAAAATGCAGCCTAACCTAGTTCATTTTTTTGGAGAAAATATAAAAACATCACCTATTGGAAAGTTCATAGTGCATGTTGTCACAGGCACTGCGAACTCTAACAGTTTGACAAATTCAAGCTATGGGAAGGCTTCCAGTTATGAAGGAAGGTTCGAATGGTATCCTAGGAGTTAGTTTGATATGAGGGACATGTGTTTCATCTCCAAATCAATCAGGATGACATGTTTCAAGAAGCATTTATCACAATAGGAAAGATCCTGGAAAATAGGATTTTGTTAAATTTTTATTGGAATATTTTCTAACAAGACTCTTAAATGAAGGAGGATCCTATGTATCTCCTTGGTTTTGAACTCCTTACGCTAGATAGATATCATTGAATATAAATGAAAGTTATTTTTAGAAGGAAATTGCTGGATTCATGAGCCAAGAGAGGATAGAGATGGAGGAGTAGTTTTAGGAGATTCCATTGATTGTTGGATTCATGAACAATAAAGGATATGTTGTATCTTTCCCATTAAATCATTGTTTACTATTTAAGAAATCTTTATATGTTTGCAGAAAGGATCTATGTACAATGGATTTTATTCCTTTTGTCATATTCACAATGCTTATAATCATCATTATATCCCTTTCGTCTGATATATCGTTTGATTTCTTTTGATCTATAGGATGTTGTGACTCCTTTCCCAATGGAATGATTTTCCTGACAGTTTGCTTCCCTCTCCCTTTATTTCCCAATCTTGTTGATTAACATACTCAAACCATTCGATCCATTTATATTATGATGGGTATTGGGCTTACACTTACAACATTCTATGTGTGACTCTCAGTGATAATATAACCTTTGAGGAAAAATTCTTCAAAGAATGTTTTGGTGCATCCCTGTCTATTTTTTCGATGGGGATTCCCTGAAGGAATATGAAATTCCTTGAAAAATGTTCTTCCACAAGAAAGGATTATGCACAAGAGTAATTAAGATTTTTTGTAGTGTTATTGTACCCAATGAGCCATGTTTGTTTGTGTGATTATGATGAAAATAGCATGAATGGATAACCAAGGGTTTAACCACATGTTTTGACTCCTACATGCTCACATTAGAATTCTTAGACCAATCATTGGTTGACACAATTTCATGGTTTCATGTCCTTAAATTAGGGTGGAGCTGCAAACATTGGCTATAACACAACCTACACCATAAAGTTTGATATAAATTCGAAAGCAATCTGTTAAATTTGAACAAGTCTCACCCTTCTTTGAATCACCTCGGTCTTTTCAATATGAAATTCATGCGACCTATATTTTCTCCCTTATGATTTTGTGTGATGGAGTTTCCTTCCTAATAAAATTATGTATGGACATCATTTTGCATAGATCCAAGGCTTCGCCTAGTGTGTCGCCATTTTTTGTGACTGGCACTACAACCCCTCCATTTTACCTTCTATTTTGATACCTCCCTAAAACAGAGCCTCCTTATTTTTACAAGCTCAAGATAAAACCTCATAACTCCCATATTCATTTTAAAGGTCTCCCCTGGTAACTCATGTTTCACTTAGAAAATGAGAAAACACTCAAATTTGAAGTTAAAAAAAAAACCATTTGATCAACAAATTTACTTCAAACTCCTCTGAGTAGTTCGGAGGAGTTACTTAAAAATCCTTCGAAGAGTTCGAAGGAGCTCATGTCGATTTTTTGTATTAAAAAAAATTATTGTGATATTTGAGGAGAACCCCTCCGATCATATCAGAGGAGTTACTTCTAACTCCTCTGATATGTTCGGAGGAGTTACTCTTAACTCTTCCGAAAAAGTTCGACAAACTTGTCTTAAATGTCTCTGACCTAACTACTTCATTAAATGCTATCTTTTAACTATGAGACTATAAAATGAAATGGGGTTAAATATTTTTTCTTGGCTACTTGCAATTGACAAGAAGGCAGAGAACGAAAGAGACAAGCTAAACCATATTCGAACGAACCCCTATCTTTTCCCAACACGTGGAAACATCAGTCAGGTAAGTTTTCCTATCTCTCTCTTTTTCTTTAAGTTAGGGTTAGATTTTTTTTTGATTTTCCTTTACCTATTTTTTCCCTAAACCATAACTTACTTTCTAGCCATCCCTCACTTCACCTTCACTAGCAACTTCACGTTTTTCACCATATTTAGAACGATCCTCAACCCATCCCTATTTATAGAGTATGCAAACAATTGATTATTCCCCATTCTTAAGTCGTGATAGATTCTTCCCTATCCCCGCATTTTGCAGCTACAAACCCAAAATTCATCCAATATTCCC
>ML803324.1:236363-267339 GCA_009831015.1 Picea engelmannii | reverse complement strand
TGGTGTCTTGTTTATCAAAGTCTTCTATTGTCATGAATAAAACTATTTCTTTTTCACTTTCATCGACTTCATCTTCGTCTGATGAGGAGCAGTCTTCTTTGGTGTAGAAACGTTTCTTGAAGACATTATTTTTGGTTATTTTTCCTTTATATATTTGTTTTCTATTTGAATAATCTTCTTCATTTCTTTTCTTTTTCTTGTGAGGACATTTGTTAGCAAAATGACCAATACCATCACAATTAAAAAAAATCAATGGAATCTTACCTCTATATCTGCAACAGGTTCCAATTCTCAGTATTCTAACAAAGTTGGCCACTTCTTCATCATATTCTAAGATGTCATTGTTCCTGCTATCTTCTTTTTATTTTTTCTTTCCCTTTTGATTTAACTTCTTGGATTCTTTGAATGTTGCTTCTTTTATACCTGGATTCTCCTGTGCAGTTCTCATTTCATAGGCTATGAAGATTCCATGTAGTTCATCCATGCTTATTGAGTCTTGATCTTCTCTTTCTTCTAGTGTTGAGATCTTAGGATCAAATATCATTGGAAGATATCTTACACTACAAGGAAAATACCCTCTAGCAGAGGTTTTTGCGAGCGTCCCTATAAAAATATCCCAAAAATCTGTTTATAGCGGATGATACTAGCGGAGGTGAGCAAGTGGAGGTTTTAGCGGATGTTTTTACACCGGTGATTTTATAAGTACCTAATGCATCAGTTTGTTCTCTACAACAAGCGCAACGGTGCCCTCAAAACTAGTTCATCATAGCAGGGCCATTTCAAATAAAGAACAATATTATCCGGTGCACTACATAAATAATGACGCACCGGGAAATAATGGCACACTGTAATAGCATTCTTTTAAAAACATACGGTGCACAATGTAACACTGGAAGCACCAGGGCCCTATTAGTAGAGTGCACCATCATATGATTAAATAAAAAAAAATTACACAGCAATGTAGGATTGTGTCAAAAAATATATACTGGTGCACTCCATTGTATCATGTGCACCAGTGCACACAAGTGCTCCAATATGGAGCACCATGTTAGGGTTAATTTCCAAATTTTTGCAATGTTCTCTATAAACGCAAGTGCACTAGGGTGTTTATTATTATACCACACCGTGTCATGCTTAAACAAAAAAAAAAATCACAATTGTAGTTTTTCAAAAAATGTATTGTGGTGTGCTATGTAGTATATGCACATGTGCATACCCAAAAAACATGCATCGTGCTAGGGATATTTTTTTTTAAATATAACCAGTAGGCTCATTAAACATGGATGGCCTAGAGAAGTTGTGCATTGGGCACATTGGGAAAAGGTTTTATTAAAAAACATTTACTGACGGTAAAAATCATTTTTACCATTTTCAACGTTGTAAGATCTCAAAAGAACTGGTGCAATCTTTCCCTATCTGAAGCGCCCTTCCATCGGTGCTTTCCTTGGTTGAATTCCTTTCATCTATTGCTCGATGTGTGAATTTTTAATTTTTCCAAACAATGGGAAAATTTAGTTATTTTCAGTCCATCGCAACCATGCCTCCTTGACGACAAAATGTCCAGGTAATGTCCTTGTTTCTTCATAACTTAAGTTTTCACAGGATTAAAATTTAAAATTCACTGAAATTTTAAGTGTCAAAAAAAACAAAAAAAAAATATTCAGTGCATTCGAGACTCTTGGATCGCACCGCGTACGGAGCGACCTATAAATTTATAGAGTGCACCGTGTACCTTGTTACATTTCTCGGTGATGCATTGGTAAACGTAATCGCACCAAAGAAAATCATATAACTGGTGGGGCGATGCATCAAAGTACATATAACACACCATAGTGTTAAAGTAGATAGTGAACCTCCCTTATCAGATATATTTCTACGCAATGCATTGATAGACGTGCAGATTGAGGCATTCATGTTTACCAAATGCACCATCGATAAATGTAACAATGTGCTATGGTGCTCCCAGTATATGTTTTTGGTGGCACCGGGCGCAGTGCAATAGGATCGACCAGAACGCACTGTAATAAGTTCCATACTCAAAAATTTGTTAAATATTATGTGACAGTGAGACTATGCTATTTACACGCACTGGTGTGTGTAGTGAACATATACACACTGTGTTTTTATGCTAATTTTAAATAATTGTTTACTTCTTTAATATTTTAATTTTTTTTTGTTTAAGTGGTGCACATGATAAAAGTAATGCACCAGGGCATATATGTTGTAGTGTAGCACCCCGGTGTGCTATTATTTTCCAATGCACCACATAACACAGTAGAACATATTTTGGTCGATGTGTCAGTTTACATAGATGCACCAGACACAGTGCTCCAAATATCTATTGGTGCACCATCGACGGTGCGTGACTATTTTTTCGGTGCACCGTTAATGTAGTTATCTTATTTTTTGAAGGAAGTTATTTTTCTGTATTTATAGATAAATTTACCATTCAGTAGATTTTTTTCAATGTTTTATGTATGAGTGAGGCTGATGTATTTCATATGTTAATAATGCAGAGAGAGCAGTAGCAGTAGCAGAACCAGAGGGTGGACCTGTACAATGTTGTATGAGAATGAGAGGGGAGTGAGAGGGAGAGGAATTTGTACCCTTTCCCTATTACTCTAGCGACTCATGCTCTATTGAGGGATGTAAGACGCCTTAAGTAATATGAGGAGGCTACATCCCTTAAGGGGCACTCTGGGTTGTTGGTGCATCTGAGCCATCAATGGGATGTCCATTGATAAGCTTTACGTGTGGGTTTGGATCAGTGGTACCATCCCACTGAGGAGAATATTTAATTTATCACTGGGCTATCTAGTAGAGAGGAGGATTTTCCCCAGTTCCTATATGTCCCAGTAGATGTTGTTGTTGAGATTCATCTACTATAAATCTGGTCTCCTCAAGTTCTTGTAGTTCCATAAATCTCTACGCAAGTGATTCCTCCTCCGACATATGTGTGATCTATGCAATGTATAAAGTTGGAGTGATGAATTCCATAGGCACCACTGCCTCTTTTCTATAAACTAGATGGAACGGTATGTACCTGTGGAGTTTATTTGTGGTTGTCCTATAATCCCATAGTACCTGTAGAACTCTGTCATCCCAGTCTTCCCAATTTTCACAACACACTTTTGTCAATCCTCTCTCCAGAATATTGTTGAATGCTTCTACTGTTCCATTGGCCTATGGGTGGTAGGGTTTGCTTTTGTGATGTTGGATCAGGAACTTTGTTGTAAGATTTATTATAGTTTTACTAATGAAATGAGCTCCCTGATCACTGGTTAGGCTCCTAGGACATCCAAATCATGTGATAATATTTCAAAGATGAACCTAGCAGCAGTATCAGTCGAACAGTCCTGAACAGCTGTTACTTCAGCCGAACGCATAAGGTAGTCATTTGCGGTGATGATGTACCTAGCCTTTGAATGCTTAGTTGTTGGGTTGATTGGTCCAATGAAGTCAACTGCCCACTTCTCAAATGCTTGAAGAGATCGAATTGGTTGAAGTGGTAATTCATCTCGGCGTAATGGATTACCTACTCTTTGATGTACATCACATGATCTAGCATATACCTTTGCATCCTTGAAGAGTGTTTACCACCAAATTCCAACTTGTAGAAATTTTTGTGCAGTGGCCTTTCCTCCTACGTGACCTCCCGCAACTTCACTATGGCATTCCTAGAGTATATCATGTCTTTCATGATCCAGGACACATCTTCTGAGGATACTATCTAGTCTTAGTTTATACAACTGTCTCGCAATCAACTGGAATCCGTTTCTCTAACAACCATGTGGCATTTTTGGGTTGCAAAATATGTTTATGGGAAGACACCTGTACTTAAGAAGACTTCTATGTCCTCCAAGTATTCTGGTATGGCCTCAACTTGGAGAAAGTATGCATCTGGGAGATAGTCATCAACTGCTCCTCCACTTTCCCCTTACTCTAGTCTGGACAGGTGATCAGGTCCTACATTGCATCTTCCCAGCTTAAAAATAAACTCAAAAGAAAACTCCTGGAATAAAAGCAACCATCTACAAATTCTCCCTTCCAACATAGGTTTGTTAACTAGATATTTCAATGCAGAATGATCAATAAAGAACTTGAAATGAGAACCTAACAAATAATGTCTAAATTTCTACAAAGCATAAATCATAGCTAGACCCTTCCTTTTTGTCATTGTGTAGTTGCGCTCATCTTGCGAAAAATTATGGATCACAAAGTAGATAGGATGATCCATGGCTCCATCTCTAGGTTGCATTAAGATAGCTCCTAAGGCGATTCCTGAAGCGTCTACATGGATGTGAAATTCATTTTCCTAGTTTGGGAATATTAGAATTGGTATTGTGATGAGATTCTCCTTGAGTGTCTCAAATTCTTTATCACATTCTGGACTCCATTGGACCATTTCATCCTTTTTCAATAGGTTTTCCAGAGGTGCAGTAATGCTGGCATATCTTCTAATGAACCTACGATAGTACCTCATGTGTCCCAGCGTGGAGCGCAACTACTTTGCACTCGTAGGTGGTGGCATGTTCACAATAACCACAACTTTGGTTGGATCTACCAATACTCCTTCTCACTATATTATGTGGCCCAACAAATTGCCATGTTGTACATAGAATATATGCTTCCTGAGATTCAATGAGATCTGCAATTCTCTACATCTGTCAAACATTAGTCGTAATAGCGCTACATGTTCCTTGAGAAAACTATATATCGTCCAATCATCCATATAAAATTCTATAAACTTGTGAATGAACTCTCTAAATGTTTCTATTACAATCCTGGAAAAGACTGCAGGAGCATTCTTTAAGCCAAATGGCATCACATTATATGTGAAAGATCCCCATTCTGTTATGAATGTGCTCTTTTTTTTGTCGTCTTCGGCGATCCTGATCTAGGGGTACCCTGAAAATCCATTTGTGAATGAGTATGATTCCTTCTCCACAACCTATTCTAGCACCTCATCAGTGAATGGTGTCGGTAAAGGTTCATGCACACAAGCAGAGTCAAGGCTTCTATAGTCTACAGAGACCCTAATATCCTATGTGCCTTTCCTTCTTTGAATAACTATTGGGCTGACCTATTCTTCTTCTTCCACTGAGAAAATGAGTCTTTATTCCAAAATTTTATCTATCTCCTTCTTAAACTTCTCTTTTACTCTAAGGTTAAGGTGGTACGGTCTATGTCTCATAGGATTGGATCCTAGTTTTAGTTCAATTTTCATTTCTCCCATAACTCCTTTGATTCCCTTTAACTCCGAGAAAGTCTTTGGGAACAAATCCTCATATTCCTGCAGTAGACTTTGTATCTCTTGAATGGTTTTCCCATCTCAGTAGTCTCCTACCATAGCTATCTTAGGTTTCTCTGAGGTCCCTATATTGAATTTGTGCAATCTCAATGGGTAATTGTAGGAACTATCAGTCTGACTGGGTATGGTGTTCTAGATTTTTATGTTCCCTTTTGTCTCTTTGATGGATAGGTTCCTCAATTCTTCTAAATCATCGGATTTCTGATTCTCTGCTAATCTTATAGCATTTTATAGGCTTCTTGGTTGTGGGTATGTGAAAGCTAGTCTGAAGTTCCCGACTATGCTTGGCACATACCACTAAGTTTGATTTCTGATTACTATTATATGTAAAAATAAATTCTTCAATATTTTGCAGGACTACTTCCAGCTCAGGGTACTTACTTGTAAATGATAAGTACTTGTAGAAATGAGCTTCCAGTGTCAGCCAATCATTGGTATGTCTTTTGGTTTCCTCATGTAAGAACCAAGATTTCGGAATTGGTCCTAGAGAGTGGGAAAATACCTGAACCCAGAAGCAAGAGGGTATTTCCACAACTTTCCATTATGTCACACATTGTTCAATATGTGCTTTAGGATCATATTTTCCATTCAACAATCGCACAAATTGGAAATCCGTCTGCATCTCTAGTTCCAGCTGCTCCTTATTCTGAAACCTATACTTGATAGCTTGCTTCACATCATCACAATCTCTGAGTAAGGATTTATGATTGGCCCACCATCTGGAAAGGGTGTCCTGGAGAGATACATCCAGTACTAAGATTTTTTGGCCCTCTACTACCATTTCTTCCATGTTGAGAAGAAAACTATCGAGTTCTGAGGTGCCATCATATACTGGATGTTCTCTAACTTTGGTCCCAATCCATCTAGTTTCTCTGATAGTTTCACATATCCTTGTGAATATTTCATGTGAACCTTGTTTCCACCTGTCAAAATCCAATTCTGAATCTTTGTCTACTGACTATATGCTTCTCCAACTTACTGATCCATCAGTAGTAGGATTTATATAATCATCTCTTGTTCCTGTTGTTAAGGTGTACAACTAGGTCAAGTCTTCTCCCTCCATGTTATTTTCTATTGGCTTTGTATATCTGGGCCCTACATATGGATCCAAAGGTTGAACTACCTTGATTCCATCATCCTCAAAGGTCATGGTGTCATTCTTTAAGTCAATTACTACATAGTTTTCATAGTCCTAATCGATGCCAAGTAGCGCAGGGTAAGGGTCCTTATCTCCCATGATCTCTATGAATTCAAAGTCAACCACTGTCTTTACTCCTGCAAAATCTATTTCCACATTCTCCAACCTTCCTATGGGGAAGATACAATATTGGTTTTCCATTCTTAACTGAATTGGGGAATATGTCAGACTAGGTTTTCCTAAGGCTTCCCAAGCCTTTTTAGGCACAATGTTCACATCAAATCCCAGATCCAAAATGACATCCTTAATATCAAATTCATATAACTAGGCTACTATTCTGAATTCTTTTCCAGATCGTACTTTTCTTCTCTACACTCTCTGAGTATTCTTCTCAGGAAGATTATCCCTTATTCCTGCTTCCATGGGTTCTTCATTCCCTAAGACTAGGTATAGTGCATTGTGAAACTTCTCTGTTAAGTGATCATTCTCGGGAATGTTGGAAAATAGTTGAAACCAAAGGTCAACTACATTATGTGGTTTCTCAGTTTGTCTTAGTATGACTACATGGTTTCTAGGTGCAGAGGGTGAAGCAGGGACCTACGCAATCTTAGGATAAACAATAGGCTATGGGATTTTCACTAGCATCTTAGGGCTAGGAATTTTGTGAAATACTTCTATGGCATATTTAAAGAACTATTTTTGTTTAAGAGGGTCATACATGTCTTCTTTAGGTGTTTCTTTATGGATTTGGGGTAGAGTTGCAGCATCAAATCCTGTCTTTTCTCCTCCTCGAGTAAAAATATTGAGGTTGGGAAATTGTCCCTTAATAAATTTCTTCATTTATGAACTGATGAGGTTATTTCCTCATTGTTGTACCCTATTTTCCCATTTTGCAATTAATTTTGGGTAGTCTTCAGTTGCGTTCCCATTGATTCTACAGTGAGAGCACCATGGTCGCCTTGGATGAGGAAAATATCAATCCATGTGGGCTTTCTCATCGCAGCTATAACATCTTCTTGGCCCTCTTACCCCAGTTCTTCCTCCTCTGAAGTCTCCTCTAGCTCCAACTCCTCGACCTCTTCCTGGTCCCTAAGGGTTTTCATTCACCCTGAATGTTGTTTGGTCTAACTTGTTTGCAAGTGCATCCAACGCTCTACATTGATTGGTAGTATGTGTGGTAGATGCGCAGAAATCACAGTGTACTATATTTGGTATTGTCAAATATTTATGCATAATGCGGCACTGTCTTGGCCCATGCCCATGGATTCAACAGATTTCAAAATACTCAATTGTTGTTGTTGCTTGGCCTCTTGGAAAATCATGATACGGGGTGGAGTTATGGAATGGTAAGTTTCACAAACACTTGTGAAACTTATGTTGCGGGTCCTGGTGGGGGTCCCATCGGATTTTGAGGAGGTCCCATTCCCCTCATTCATGGGCATTCGTTCACCATATTTCCTTCTGTATAACATCCGTTGCATGAGACCTGCGGTCGTCCTGGTCTAGGTATCATCAGCTCTTGAATCTTTTCAGTTAGCGTTGATATTTTCCCTTGTAGCTGTGCCAATTTCACATCTACTGGGGGTCTGGTAACTCTCAGGCTCCCAGGGTATCGCACCATGGATTCAATATTCATCGATTGTTCCAAGATGTATTTCAATGTGAATATCCACTATTTCGTTAGAAAAATATGGTTAGAGGTAGCAATCCCTGAATGTACCAGTCCCTTTGATGTTCCTCATGGACTAGATGTGTTAACCTCTAGAATCTTAAAATGTCTGGCTATATTCCTAGGCTGATTCACCTTCCCGTTGTTGGGTCTCATGCAACTCAAATAGATCCTTTTGTTCTGACTGAGGTAGTTTGAATTCTGCTATGAACCTTGTCAATACCTGGCTAAGTGTGAACTCTTGACATTGTATTCATGGCACTCCTAGCTCTATGATCTTCTTGTACCACTTGAGAGCACGACCTCTCAAGGTAGTTTGGAACTCAACCAACTTATTTGCATCCAGGGTCCCTCTGGATATCCATATGGCTTCACACAAGAACAAGTGTTTCTCAACATCTTCATCTCCCTTAACCAAAAATTATGGGTATCGAGTAATCGAACCTCCCACATGACCAGCTATTGTTGATCTTGTTGTTTCTATCAAAATAAAACCTAATGGTCCTTCTTGCGATCTACCATGGGATCCCAATATCATCCTTGTACTCGCACTTCCTTATTGTGACTGACTAGCTAATTGTACTGGAACAGAACTAGCATGGGAAGGTAGTATCAAACTTACCACTTGTATAGAAGACACTTGGGGTATGGGAAATTCAGGGATGGCGCCACCAACTTTGGGGTGGTTTTCTCTAATCTGGGGGGTCTCATTTTCTTCCACTATAACGGTCTCTCCAGCTGGATTCCCGATCTCTCCTTTCATCGGGGATAAATCTTCTCTTTATTCTTCAAGATTCATGTTAGATTTTTCCTCTCTTATGTCTACACCTTCTCCTTCTTGTCCAACCTCCTGGGGACTTCTTTCTCTCTATGCTTCTCTCTCACTTAATCTTTGACTGTCCAGTCTAACCTGTCTTCTCATATTCCACAACTCTTTCATTTGTATTTCTTCTACTTCTCTTGATCCAACTTCTTTCCTCAAATTCTCGAACTTTCTTGATCTTGTCATGCCACCACTTCTCAACTATGGTGGATCTCTTCAAGGGTCTCTCATATTTTGATTCCATTTCTCATTGTCCCCCCCCCCCATTTTTTGAAGAACCCTTCCCCTCTTTCAAGCCATGACTCTACCTCAGTGTCGCCCTACCCCAAGCGAGGGTGTTCACAATGCCATCTTAGTCGAGGACATAGTCAACATCCCCTCTTCCATCAACAAAACTTTAATCCACAGGTGGATCTCTCTCATCAGTCTTCCCCTTGCATCTTTCTTGAAAATTGCCTCCGTGCATGAAAATGATTGGTGGTTCACAGCTGCAAACTCAATAATATATCCTTCTAATGTGGTACAAACCCAGAAATCAACCACTCATGTTACTGAACAATCCAGCCGATGAAGTGCTGCAATCTTTTTTGTGTCCCAAGTACAAATTCTCTTGACTTGTTCTTGGAACTTTGGAGATTATTGGAGCCTCTTAATCCAATGGAAAATTTCTTCCGAAAAATTAACCCAGAAAATCTCATATTGGTCACTCGATCTTTCTGAGTAAAAGACTGCTTCATGAGTATATTCCACCAATATTCCCTTCATCTTTGCTTCTTTCCATATGAAGTCATCACGGTTTCTTTCCCACCATTGGTCAATACTAGATCTATGAATCTGTGGAAGCATCCTCCCTACAGGTTCCCTTTTAATGCAGGTCCCGGCAACAGAACGATTTTTTTGGTGCAAGTTTGATCATACCAAGGTCCTTCTCAGGTTACCAACAAAAGGTACCGAGTAGTCTAGAGCATTGGCATTTTCATCTCCTCTGAAGAGAAGAAGTCTCACTCGAAGAGATGCTGAGACAAATAGATAGGGAAGGGTAAGGAAAAGACTTAGGAGGATTCACAAAACCCTCAGGACTCATCCTGACCTTGCACAAGACATCTAGCCATCGAACAAATCTGAATCTTATGTGTGGAAGAATCAAATCTACTTATGTTACCGAAAAAGCATTTAAACACAGAACCATCATGAGGAACGCATAAACCATAAAGAAATATTGTAATGCATGACTAAAACATAAGAAGACATAGCATATTTTGAAAATTTAGGTCCTTCTTTATATTATCTTTAGAATCTTCCTTCATTTACAACCTCAGAACCATACAATAGTGCTCTATTATAGACTCTTGTCTTTGGACTCATGTCATAGAGCTCTAACTCTCAAAAGGGTACAGACTACATTACAGACTTGGACCTTTTCTTGATTCGACTGACAACAACCCTATAGGGAGGGAAAGATCAGGATGAACTTGATCACAATTCAGCTGAACCCCTACCTAATCAACCCTTTTACAATCATGTTCATCCCTATATATAAGCTAGGTTGTGTCTTTCATCTCGGCTTGCACGCTTTCTTCTTCCGTTGCAACCATCGTTGCTTAGTTGGCATTGCGTTGTCTTTCGAAAATGATTTTTGTTGCTATTTCTTATTCTATTTTATAGCTTCTTTTGAATCTTGCGCAACTCGTACTTAGTCAAAACTTGTGTTATTCCTTATCCCAAAAATGAAGGGCCCAACACCTCTCACTCTTAGTGATTACCATATCCCATTTTACCAGTGATGGTCAGTGCATTAGCTTCCCCTTTTGTATTATGTTGATTCGTTGGTACAAAAACCACGCTGTATTAGATGGTCTGTCATTTTTTTATGGTGGGTTTGTATAGTGCTCAAAAAATGTCGAGCTATGATACGTGGGAGGTCAAACTTCCCATTTGCATCAGAGTTGTTTTGATTATTTTTTGAGAGGTTTCCATAGACGAGGCCGATTTGTTTCTGTCAGCCTCCTAGAATGAGGACTCATGTGTGGATGCACATGTGAGGGAAGATGATTTCCAAGAGGGGCCACATAGAGTTTCCATTCAGGATTGCACCAAATGCACTAGGGCTACCAGGCAGTGCGGCGGATCACATCTTCATCATGGTGTTGTGTCCTTATGCATGTTTAGATTTGTGAGGATGTTCGAACATCCTCTTCACAACAAATGAGCCACCAAATGATAGAGATAATATTAGTGTTTTGTTTAAATTAATATAGTTTCATTTTTTGTCTTACTTAATTAGAATAAAATTAATTCTAACACATTCTTTAACTTGTTTTATTGAATTGTTTAATGAATCGACTGTTTAATTATTGTTCTGTACTATATATATTGTAGATATTGGCACTTTCATTGGGGACATGCCTCCTCCCCCAACATATGACGATGAGGATATGATGCTTGAAGTTGTCATTGGTCAGGGTCCTTAGGTGCAGATACCTGGCGGCATGCGCCATAGGCCCGATACCAAATCTCTGCACTTTTGAATAAGGTGGGAGTCTACCCTACCCTGATGTGAGACATCAAGGGATATCCTATGCTCTTGAAGATTTGGAGGGAGATGTCGCATGATTTGATTCCTCTTATGTGTCACATTATCGTTGGAGCTCCCAGGATACTAGCAGCGAGGAAGGTCTCAATGATAGGCACAACTCTTCTTCCAGTATGGCATGTTAGTCCAGTGCCCCATCGATTGATGAGGATAGTCATGATCATCCTTCTCCACATCCTCCACATCCTCCTTGACCTCACCCAAATCATGAGGAAGAAACACATGTTCCTCATCCTCCTCTTTCACCTCACCTAGATGAGCATGTCGGACCTATTCCTCATCCTCCTCTTTCACCTCACCAAGATGAGCATACTGAACCTATTTCTCATCCTCCTCTTTCACCTCACCTAGATGAGAATTTCGGACCTATTATTCATCCTCCTCTTTCACCTCACATATATGATAAGGAAAGACCTATTCATCATCCATCATCTTCCACTACAGACCAGGCCTCCACTACTGTTGTAGATATGCAAACTATGTCATGGCTGGACCAGATATGTTATAGCAGTTATTTGACTTGTCCATGATATATATATTTATATTTTGATGTTAATGTGTATAATGTTATGTCATCTTAGTTTTGGATGTTAAATGTGTTTGATAGATGTGTATGTTATAATTACATTGTTCATTAGACGTACATTTTTCTTGTTGATTGTGATGATATACTTAATTAATTTATATGTTGATGTTGATGTGTACATTTTTAGGTCATGTTAGATATTTTTAATATTAAATGTGTTTGATAGATGTGTATGTTAAATTATGCTTGTTAGATGTGTGTGGTAATGATGTTAGAAAATGCTTGTCTTTTGTTAGATGTGATCACAATGATGATGCCCTGTTAAATTATTAGAAATGTGTGCTAGCTACTTAATGATGTTTATATGTGCTAGAGGTATATATAATTAAATGATGTTAGCTAGTGAATATAAATGTGTATTTTAGATGTTGTTTATGTTTTTTATAAGATGGTTATCATCATCATGTTTATTTTTATAAATTACAAAGTTCAATATGGTTGAAACTATAATTGCATAGATAGTTCATTATACATATTCATTCGAACTATTTTTTTTCCAAAAAACAAATTACATATGAATAAATTACATATTCATTCTACACTAAAAATTGTTATTATAAAAAAGTTATGATCTCCAATGATAAGCATTCTATTGACTTTAAACTTTTATGGATGCAAATCTTCCTATTGTTATTTTTGTCATTATTTCGTAAGTAGATTGCTATCAAATTTTAAAATATTACTTCATTAATTGTGGTTTTTCTCAACATTGGGGGCATAAGTTTATAAATATTTTCAAAAGAAATGATAAAAGTATGTAAACTAACAAACACTACTTTAGTTAAACACCAAATTATCACAAAATCATGTTATAAATTTAATTTTTTAATTATAAACCACATTTTTTCTTAATCTTACTTTTAAATCTACAAAATAAATGAAAATAAACTTATTTTTTGAATCATCATGTTTACATATCCTCAAAAATGATGTACTATTAAACATGCATATAAACCATATCATTACATCTAATTATATCAACATAAAAAGTAGAATTTTATATCTCATTAAAAGTTCAACTGGACATTTAACATTTTTCAGTATTTCACAATTGGAAATACTTAAAGAAGATGAAACATTTTTAAATATATTCAACGACATATAAATATGTTCAAATAACAAGAATTTCATGCAATCACAAATAATTTGAAAGATAAACACAATACGCATCAAACTGAATGTTAACCAACTAAAATTGTTCAATGATTTGTTATAATTAACTTAACATTTCCTCTATCAAAAGATCAATAAAAAACAATATAATTAGCGAAATAAAGAATATAACAAAAATATACAACAATAGTATTAAAGATGAAATAAAACATGTACATATCACTCTCTGTTCTAATCACCCTCATTATCTTCCTCACTTGGAATGATAACATTGTTGTTCTCAAAAATATGTTTTGATCTAGGGTCGTGTCTTAATACAAACCACCAATCCCTATCCAACACATATGGGTTAAAAAACACTTGGTTGCAGTGTTTTGGGAAAACATAAGGATCCTTAGCTTCATCCCACATATTTTTAGAGCTAATACATGTTGTTCTTTAACTGCTCTCTTCTACTATCTGAGTTGTTGACCCAAGGTTCATATCTTTCAGGTTACCAACAAAGCCTCTAAAACTATCGACCCTCCTGGTAAACCAGAAGGCAACACAGTACATAGAATGCACTGTGCAGTCTCACCCAGGATAGATTTAAATGGGTGGCTGTAAGAATCAGGTGTTTACAGCCTAGGATTGAGTATGAGATAGGGGTTTGTTAACCAGATCCATGCACTATGAACTATGAAGGTAATATACCTATTCCTCACGGGTACATATTTCCATTGCACATGTTACTTCCCAAGCAGCATATTCGTGTTCCATAACAATGTATTAACTCATTTATTAAGCATAACACTAACTGTTGAAAGAAAGTAAAGAGATGGATACATTCATTACATTACATAGTTATTACCGTGGTTCACCCCCTGTTGGGTTATGTCCACAAATATTTGGCTCTTGTCTCTTTTATTATGGCAGTTCTGCATTTTCAGTGCCACGCGCTTTCAATTCCCCTCTTATGGGTAAGATGTATATGAGGCGAACTAGATCAAACCAGGCTCTATAGCCTGTGAACTAATCCTCAGATCTACCTTCTCTCCTCTGTTCTAGCTCAAAATCTTACAAAAATGGTACATAAAAGTATTACATAATGCCTCCATTCATGTATTACTCTAATGGAATGGTATAAGAACCTAAACCCTTACAAAATAGTAAACTTATTATTAAAACACCAACCTAATATATCAAACTCAATCAACCAAAAACCTCTATATGATACCTTCGTATCTATATTTATACATTTCAGGATCTTCATCCTTCTTACCGAAAATTACCAAAACCCTAACCCTACCGATGTTAGGTCTTCCTCCCATGCACTTGTGTTGTTCTTCCTCCAGCTGTCACTTTCCTTGTGCATGCTTTAGTGCATGCGCACGTGTTGTTCTTTCTCCAGATGTTACTTATGTTTATGCACTCTTTCTTTCCCAAGATTGTCCTTCTATCTAGTTCGGCCTTGTGCCAACAAGCCCCCAACACTGACATGTGACTCGTCCCGAGTCACCTAATATTCATGAGCTACCTCGATCTCCTCGGTGATCCTCTAGAACTTTTACTTTAGCTCTATTTCTTTTGTCAGTGCCTGCACGGTCTTCTCCTTAATGGTATCTACTACCTGAACTTCCACTTCATGGCTCAATAATCCTACACATTCTGCCTGTGTCTATGTTATCTGTGTTCTAGCTCCTTCTACCTGTGTGAGTACTTCTGCTACCCATTCCTGCAATGGTTCTATTTGAGCCTAACGCTCATGTTTTTGTGTTTGCACAGTGATAAGTTTTGCCTGCATCTTCTTCATATCTTGCATCCCCTTGACACATTCTGGGATTGGTATGGTATTTTTCCTCTATTTGAGTTCCTGGATCGTTCCATTGATCCTTTCCTCTTCCTTGTACTAGCGTTGGACCTATGGATCCTCCTCCAGCCTTGTCAAAAGTTGCGCTGCTTTATCGAATAATTTCGCTACTGTGCTAACCTATTACTCTATCTCCTGTAGCTGCATCATTTCTTCCTGCTTCCTTTTCTCCTTTACTTCCGGTGGAGTTGTTGGTGTGATTTTTTCTTGGAGACCCTTGATCTCCTTCTGATATCGATCAATTTCCCATGCAATCTAGTCGATCTTTTCTGTGGATGGGAGTTCGTTTCCTTGCGCAGTGCTTGGAAGTTTCCCAAAAAATTATCCCACTCTTCATTCCAGTTCATCCATGTGTTCTTTCTCCTCTTGAGTTTCGGATTTGGCCTGCTCACAATCTTTTTCCAGCGCTTCCCTCTTCTTTCTTGCTTGTTGTAGCTCGGCTAGGTTTTTATGTGCCCGAGACTGCATCTCGTGGTCGACATTAACCTGTAGTTTGTATAGTGCCCTTCATGGAATCCTTGTCAAGACCAATTGGATGTGGTCCAAATCCTTTAGTGGTGTCTGTCCCACGATTTCATCCATTTGCAGCATGATAGGTTTTATGTAGATCATTGCGTGTGTGTTTTGAATTGAAAGGACTGGGTCTCATTCTTCTACCTCCATTCTTTTGTTGGTCTGTTTTTTCAACGGATCTATGCCTCTATTGCTACTTTCTCTCTGGGCCTTCCCGAGTGTCATGAGGAGCTGTCCCATTTCTGCCACATCTTTTTGCAGTTTGTTCCTGTGATGTGTTGCATGATCGAAGTCTTCTGCTAGACAGTCCTAGACCATTATCGTGATCTTTTATCCATCATCCTCCATGATCATATAGCCTGGTGATTCTCATTGCACCTTTTATTTCTTGCACGTGCCTATTGCATGTACAGACGGTCTCTTAGTTCCCCCTGGTTCCTATGTGATGGGATTTGGAGCAGTCTCCTACACTCCCTTAGCTTGTTTTGGTTGTCTGTTGGTCACTTTCTACCCCTTTTGGGTTCCTATCTGGTTTGACTTCTTTTCTGCCTGAGTTGGATTCTTTTGGCCCATCCTTGGTTTCTTGGGCACTGGGATTTGTGAAGGTTGTGTTTCCTCCTGTGTTGCCTCTCCTTCTGTTGTTCTTTCTGATACTGCCCGGGGAATGGATGGGATTCTCCATTCATCAGGCCATTCACTAATGACCATGTCACTGTCACCCTCTGTGATGTAGTAGTGCATTTGTAGCCATTGTTTATTTGGATCCTACCTTGGTTGTATACACATGGCTTGACGTGTAGCCCAGAAGTTAGCAATGTCCCCATATCGCACGACAGCCTTTGGTGTTATTCTCCATGATCGACTGATAGATTCCTATATGTCTCATAGGTATGCTTCAAATATGATTCCATTCTCCCTCTTATGCCTATCTTGTGGCCTGGATTTCAATAGTATATATCTCACTCCCGCTAGTTGCAGTCTAGAACAAAAAATTACATACTCTGGTTCCCGCCATCCCATGAAGGATATGAGGGTGGCCATCCATGAGTAATGGAATTATGTACCGAGGTCCTACGCATACTTGAAATCCACTTGGAAAATTTTTAATAGATAAGGCCCCCAACTCACAGGGGTGCCTTCTGGGCACTAAGCTGCAACTACGATGACTCCTACTGGTACTTCGTCTTTGCTACATTTTCTTAATAATTTACAGGCTAAGATCTTTGCACCCAATTGTGTCACTGCATTGTTGATTCATTCGATTATAATTCCTCTTGTTCCCTTGTCAGTAGCATATTTCTTCTTCATTTCCTCTGCTAATGCTTTCTCCTTGGATTTATCATCCAGAGTCAGCACAGGATCCATACCCCGACTGGGTAATCCTATTATCTGTACGATAATCTAAATAGTTATGGGGAAGGTTTTGTCCAGCCATATATCCCCTCCATGTGTGACTACTAGCAGCTACTTGACACATGTTGTCGCATACTAGCCTTTGAAAAAATGTGGAAGTTTGAGAAAACCTAAAATTCTTGTTCTACCCAGTTCAGCTGCCCACTGATGTGGTTGGCTGATCATTTCTCCAAGTTGGTTTACAACTATGTTCTGCATAAAAAAAAACCAATACAAGTTTCGGGTACTTGGCTTCATCTGATACATCATGGTTGGAATGCTTGAGCTTCCCAATGTGACCCAACAGTTGTGGATCTACCTGTACTCCATCTGGTATGCATGGTAGCACAATTTCTATTGTTGGTTTCTTGTGAGGTGAGCTCGGTATCCAAAATCTGTCTTCCTGTTGTAGTGGTTGGTTTGAAGTTTCAGAAACTCTCGGTTTCTCCCTTGTAAGCCACTCTGGCTAAGTTGAGGTAGTTCCAGTGATCTCCTCTGTTGATTGACCTAGTCTGGGTGCTTTTGACTCATATTGTTGCACTGTTGCTCCCAGATTCTGTGTCGTTATGTTAACTTTCATGGTTTCTTCAGTGCTTTCTAGTTGTACTTCCCGTTGGGTTTCTGCGTCCTCGTTCTGAGGCTCCTACGTCATTGTTGGCGTATCCTCTTTCATGGACTTTGCTTGTGGTTGTTGAATCTCTTCCAGTATTGGTGTAGAGTTCATCGGTATCATCTCTAGGGATGGGATCTCATCGATATAGACAATCTCCGACTGTTGCTTCTTGTTTTCTTCTAGTAGTCCTCGTGACCTAGTTTGAACCCTGGTCGGTATGGCTGTCTGGCCTGGTTCTGTGGGCTTCAGTGGTGCCATAGTGGTAAATTTAGAATGTTTGTTGAGGTTGAATGACTTTGGTGAGCTTTGTGGTCTCACTCTGTTCGTTCTAGTTGATGTTTCTCTCTCTCTGTTCTCCTTTCGCGAATAGACTAGTTGCTTCCATGCTCTCGTGTTGTATGGGGTTTTCATGAAGCTTAATGAGGATGCTTCCTCCATGATGCAATTAATGCACCATAACAATTGGTTCAATGCATCTGTGGTAGTTTCGTACTTTCTATCATGCTTACTTTGTCGTTTCCAGTTGGTGTGTTTAATGTGATGTTCCATCAATCCTTTTCATGCTTTAATTTTCCTTAGTATTGTCCTGTCATATTTCTTTTGCTGACTTTTTGTTTCTCACTTGTATTTATTTGGTATGTAACCGTTTCCTTGCCTTTTTTGCATTTGTGTTCTGAATTTCATGTGGTTTTTCTATCTCTGGCATGCTTAGCGCTTTTCATTTTTATTTTTATTTTACTACGTGGTGGGTGGTCGATTGTCCTTGTATAGTTTCAGTCGACTCCCGTTGATCATTCCTCTGAGGTTTGCACCTGTTAAATATATTAATTGTACATCTCCTCCCTCTGTTACATATTTTACCTCATATGGTCCTAACCAATGAATTCTCACCTTTCCTGGGTGTTGAAACGATTTTTTGTCATAGAGCAATACTAGATCTTCTTCCTTGAATGTCTTCTTCTTGATGTGTCGATCGTGCCAAGATTTGTCTCTGGCCTTCTGCACTTTTTGATGGAATCCTACCAGGATTAGGTCTTCCTCCATTGACAATAGTTGATTTAGTCTTTCCTGTATTGTGCCTCATTTGGTCATTTGTGTGATAGCTACTACGTGTAAGCTGGGTACTAAAAATTCTAATGTCAATACTGCTTCTTGGTCGTAGACTAGCTTGAATGGTGTGTGCCCTGTCAAATTTTTGCATGTCATCCTATATGCCCATAATATTGCTAGTACTTTGAGGTCCCAGTCATCTTTGTTGACGCTACAGATCTTTGTCAGTGCGTTCTCTAGAATTTTGTTAAAGGCTTCTACTGTGCCATTCGCCTGTGGATGATACGGTGTGCTTTTCTAGTGGTGAACTTCAAACTCTTTGAGCATCGCATGGATGGTGATATTTATGAAGTGTGTGCCTTGGTCTCTCATCAAAAATCTTGGGCACCCAAACCTAGTAATTACTTGTTCAAATAAGAAGTGTGCAGTTGTCTCTATGCTATAATCTTTTACTGGTGTGGCTTCCACCCCTCTTGTTAGGTATTCTGTCATGGTGATGATGTATCTTTCCCCTGTTATTTTGGCTAGTGGGTTAATTGGTCCCACAAATTCTATTTCCCATTTATCAAATGCCTGTAATGTCACTTGCGGTCGTAATGGAATCGCATCCCTTCTGTTGGGTTTGCCTACCTTTTGACAGACATTGCATCTTTGACAGTATTCTTCTGAGTCTTTGTGGATCGTTGGCCACCATAATCCTGTGCAGTAGCTTTTCATGCATAATTCCCTCCTTCCATTCCCTCATGGGTTTCTACTAAAATTATTGCACATTCATTCTCTAACACGTACCTTCACAAGATGCTATCTGCACCCATATTGTATAGATGTCTTGCAATCAGCTGATAGTCGGTCGCACGGACTACCAGGTTCTTCTTCTGCGTAGTGGTATATTCTTTCGGCGTGATATATGTGCTCAAGTATTGGATGATCTCTGTGAAGTAGTCATTAGAAATATGTACTGAGAATAATTTTGCATACAGAAAGTTGTCTTCTAAGTTCATGGGTTCTTCTCCATTTGTGACCCGTGATAGGTGGTTAGGTCCTGCATTCAGTTTTCCTGTTTTGAATATTACTTCAAAGTGAAATTCTTGAAATAACAATAACCATAGACAGATTCTCCCCCCCCAAAAAAAAAAAAGCTTGTTGACTGGGTATTTCAGGGCTGAGTGATCTGTAAACATCTTAAAATGTTTTCCCAATAGGTAATTTCTGAACTTATATAGTGCGTAAACCATAGCAAGGCCTTCTCTTTCCGTCGTGTTATAATTTTTTTCTGAGTCTAATAGTTTTCTACCTGCGAATGCTATCGGGTGATCCAAGTCTCCTGCTTCTGGCTGCGCTAAGATAGCTCCAAGTGCTATCGTCGATGCATATACATGCACATGGAATGTCTTTTCCCAGTCTGGAAATACTAATATCAGTGCAGTAACCATCTTTTCCTTTAGAGTATCCAGACCGTGTTGACACTCATCATTCCATTGGTACTTTGTATCCTTCCTTAACAGTTTTTCCATTAGTGTTGTGATCTGTTGATGTCCTTTGATGAATTTCCTATAGTATCATGTGTGTCATAACGTCGCTCGTAGCTGACGGACTATTTTTGGTGCTGGTAAATTGACGATGATTGCGATCTTTGTTGGATCAACCAATAGCCCATGTTTGCATACTTTATGGCCCATTAGTATCCCAAACGGTGTTCCAAATATACACTTATTTATGTTTAGTGATATCTGACACTGTCTGCATCGTTCTAGCATACAGAGTAAAACTTCCACATAGTTTTTCAATAGACTATAGGTTGTCCAGTCACCCAGGTATACTTCAAGAAACTAATGGATGAATTATTTAAATGTTGCGATAACCACTCTAGAGTATATTACTAGTGCATTGTTCAATCCAAACGGCATGACCATATATTGGTAAGATCCCCATTCCGTCGTGAATGTGGTCTTGTATATGTCCTCTTATGCTATCTTAATTTGATGGTAGCCTGAGAATCCATTAGTGAATGAGTAAGCTTCATGTCCCCCCACGTTCTCTAACACATCATCTATGAACAATGTAGGGAATCGGTTGTGTAGGCATGCATCATTCAACTTCCTCAAGTCGAAGCATATCCTAATCCCTCTTCATTGTTTCTTGTCCTGTACTACCATCGGGCTTATCCATTTTGATTCCTCGACTGGTTCAATTATGTCAGCTTTGAGCATCCGATCAATATCCTCTTTAACTTTTTGTTTATATATGGGGTTCAGTTTATATGGTCGTTGTCTAATCGGTCTCACTTTATTTCTAAGTGGTATCTTCATCTCTCCCAATTTTCCTTTTACACCCTTCATCTCTATAAATGTTGTAGGAAACAAGTCATTGTATTCGTACAACAACTCTCTAATGCTATCTATTGTTGGCTCATCCTAGTAGTCTCCAATGCTGGCCATTTTGGGCTTCTCGACAATTCTGATGTTAACCTTATTGATATTGATTGGTGCGGAAATGACTTATGATTCTATGGGTGGTCCTTCCACATCTCTTTCACCTTCGACTTCTTCAATCTAAATATTGTGTGGGTCATCTTTGTCTGGTGCTTCCTCCTGTACATGGTAACATGATAGTAGTTCCTTGACGATATGATTATTCCATTACTACTCTTCTGTAATAAGTTATATTTCCAGTTCTTCAATGAATATGATTCCTCTGATCCGTTTCAGGGCCACATCTATGTTGGGGTTCTCATGCTCGAATGAGAAAGTGACGGTAAATTTATGTTGCAATGTTGTCCATGTTGTTGTTCCTTTGCGCAATTCCTGGTTTGTGTACCAGTTCATTGGTATGCCCTCTAAAGTATGTATGAAGTGATGAGGCCATTTCTCAGGTGGTGTCATTTTCCATAGCGTTCTACATGCCTCCAAGTGCTCTAATGGGGCTCTGTGTCCATCGTACTTCTGGTTTTTGTTATTTTTTTGTTCTATGTCGAACCTTATGCATAGTAACCGCTTACATTGATACCAGTATGTCATAGTCACTTTGTGCGCACCCCACCATATTTCAAGTGTGGCCTTGAGTGCTAAGTCAACTGCTAGCAGTCTCTAGGTATCTAACACTACTTCTTCGTACTATGTCAAGAATGTTTCCAAATCATTTAGTCCGTGGAAACTAGGTGGTTCTCTGATTTCTATGCCTATCCACCATACTACGCAGTCTATTCTTGCACATATTCTCATGGATACTTCTTGTAGTCTATGTTGCAAGTTTTCTAACCTGGTGTCTGAGTCTGTTGCACATGAAGTAATGCTCCACCAACTGAGTACCTCGTCTACAGTTGGGTTTACGTAATCCTCATCATGCACAATTGTTCCCTACAACTGTCTGATCTTCTCTAAGTCCAGGTAATTGGGTTCTACGAACCTCTCCCCTTCTGATGGATCTAGTGGTGCTATGACCCTGTAATCTCCAGATTCAAATGTCATTTTCCTTGTTTTCAAGTTAATTATGGCCTAGTTTTCAAATGCCCAATCCAGACCGAGTAGTGTCGGGTACGGTGTTGTGCCATCTACTATTTCAATGACTTCAAAGTCTTCTTTAGTGCGCACTCCATCAAGATCTATTGTTACTCCTTTCAACCTACCTATTGGTAGGACTCTATGTTGGTTTTCTAGTTTTAATTGGACATTTGAGTATCCCAATGTTGGCTCTCCCATGCATTGTCAGGTATTCTTGGGTAGCACATTCACATCGGATCCTAGGTCTAGTATAATGTCTCCCATATTGAAATCCCCAATGTTAGCATTTATTCTAAATTCCCTACTTTTTCTTCTCCTAATGTGTAGGTGATTGACGGTTTTTGGTTCTAGATTTTCTTTCATCTCACTGCTACATTTCTCTAGTATGTTTTGCAATATTTTCACAAATGAAGGATCACTTAATACTTTTATGCATGATTGAAAAAAACCTTTGATTGTACTTACTTGTCCCTTGGGTTTCATTCCGTTGGTATGATCCAGCGATAGTGGCATCTCATATTCTAAGACTTCCTTGATTGGTTGTGAAGTTGAAGTCAACGTTGTGTCCTCCTTTTGAAATTCTTGTATGTCTTCCTTAAGAGTCTCATTTTTTTTAGGTGCGTCGAACTACTTCTTGGGGTCAGTGTTATTCTTTATCCATTGGCTTTGTGCCGGTTCCTGTCGAACTGCATCATTTCCTTTTTTCGTTTCTCCATGAGTGACTATGTTGATGTTTCATTTATCGTCCCTTGCTTCAGCTGAAATCCATTGAACATTTTGATTGTTCTGGTTCCTCTTTTCCTGGATCTTTACTAATAGTGCCAGACATTCCTCTATCTCGTGATCCGATGTGAGAAAATACATACAAGTCACTAAAGGAAATGGACATTCTTGTGCATAATGTCCTGGTTGCTAACAATTGTGACATGTGATTGGTCCTCTACCACATCTGAAACCTCCTATGTCTCATCCTCCTCCTCGGTAGCCTACTCAGTCACCTCTTGATGCGTTAAACTGTGGTGCTTGATTATACTACGTGGTATTATACTAGGGTTGTGCCAGGTTGTATTGTGTCTGCACATTATTGTATGGTTGTTGCACAGTATTATACTGTTGTTGTGTAGTGTTGCATGGGACTGGGTCTTGGTTGAACTAGGGTTCTTCTTTCCCAGTCATCATTTCGGCCTGTAATCTATATGCATCTAATGTTATTTCCCACATCAACTCCATAGTTATACAGTCTTTATCTTCATGGCCCACTAACTTACAAAAGGTCCAATATGAATTCTTTGGAACTGTCTAGTATTTCTACATCATCGTGCAGTGGTAAGGGTCATGACCCTATTTCTTTCATATTTCGCACCATAATCCTCCCTATGGTAGTGGGTTTGGAATACCTATTTCCATATGCTATGTGAATGTTGAGCATTTGTTCTTGTGGTGTCCTTATGTTCTGTATGTGGTGCACCAAACGACTTCTCGTTTGTCCTTGTTCTTATTCTAGTTCAACTGAAATGTTAGATTCTTCAAATTCTCCTTCAATTCCTCAATAGCTAGGTCTGTCTGTTGGTACTGGTTCTCTTCCAGTTGCAAAGATTCCTGCAGAGCCTCTGTCAACATCTGAAAATTCTACTGTCGTAAGGGATATTTTAGATGTGGGAGTAGTGAGTTGACAAACAGGTGCTGGTGTTGCATCTCGGTCATAAGGTATTTTAGTTTTCCCTTCAGTCGCTTGAATCTTTAATCAATTTCCCATACAGATTCACCTGGTTTCTTTCTTATCTCGATCATCTCATTCATGTACTGATCCTCTGAGATCATCTTCTGGAACTCATTAATCAATAGCTTCTTAATGTCTACCAATGTCCTCGTCATCCTAGGGGCATTGTTTGTGTCTAGACTCATGTACTAGTCTAGTGCACGGTCTCTTAGCATGATTTCTAACTGTGCGAGTTTATTATCTTCATCAGTGATCTGTTTTTCCTCCCAGATATTTGCACAAATGAACAAGTGCTTCTTAGGATCTTTTTTTGCTTCTCCTTGAACTTCTGGTAATCTGATAGTGGGATCGTGTCTTTCCATTCTAATTATTGAACTGCTACCTCCATCGTGCAGTGTAGATACTTGACTAATACTTCCTGAATTGGCTCCTCCAATTGTTGCTCCTATGGTAGATGTACTTCTTGCTATTGGAATTCCTCCGAACTTCGATTGTCTAAACAGTGGTGTTCTCTTTGGTGTATTAGTCTCACATGGGTTTATGGGTTCCACACTGACATTAATATGGATAGGATGGCTGCCTTCTCCTCCCGTTCTTGGGCCTCTTTTTTTCCTCTCATAAGTTTCACATAGGATTTCCTCAATCTACTCCACAGCCCGAAGATCCTCTACCTATTCCTCATCGCTTTCCAAGCCCTCCCTCATGGCTACATCTCTCTTCTTGGTATTCACCTTATATTGGTAGGGTACTCTGCTATGCGTCATTCCTGATGACACCAAGATCCACTTAAGTTGGTCGTTATCCATCAATATCAGGTCTAATATTTCCTCCTTCTTGCCTTTATCCTTGCCTTCTTCCATTTATCCTCTCTCTATCAATGCTTCCCCCCCTTCCCCCATGCATGCAAGGAAGTCTAGTTGTCTAATTCCATTGTCATTACACCTTTGTTATATAGCAATATTTTAATATAAGTATACAGTGATTAAATGTACCTTCCTCGATCTCTGCATAGAAATTCTTTCTCTGTTGCACTATATGACTTCATGGTGTCGACAACAAACTCTATGATGAAGCCTTCCACAATACTGTCAAGCCAAAAGTCGACTGCGTAGGTGAATTTGTTGTTCACCTATTGTAACTGCTCAACCTGTACTAGGTTCCAATCTAGCTGTCGAATCTAGTTTGTCGCATGGTTATCTTTCAACCTTAGTATCCACTCCTACAGTAGGTGGGGAAAATCACAGAAAAAGACTTTGTGTAAATCCGTAAACACGTATTTATCAAAATATTTGCGAGGTGTGATGATAGGGTTTCTATTGTCTTTCTGGGAAAACTCTAGCTCTTTGGTTCTCAACCAGCCTTCAATTTCTACTTTCGTGGGTTTCCAAGGTCTCAACATTCCCTTCTAATGGCTCATTATTCTTTTGTTTTTCTCATTCATTTCTCGTTCACTCAATCTCTCCTACTCAATCCTCTCTTATTCCTCTTAAAAGGACAATGGAACCATTTTTTGGTCTTTAACTGCTCTCTTCTACTATATGAGTTTTTGACCCAAGATTCATATCTTTCAGGTTACCAACAAAACCTATAAAACTATAAGCCCTCTTGGTAAACCAGAAGGCAATACAGTACACGGAATGCACTGCGCAATCTCACCCGAGATAGCTTTAAATGGGTGGCTTTAAGACTCGAGTGTTTATAGCCTAGGATTGAGTATGAGATAGGGGTTTTTTAACCATAGCCATGCACTATGAAATATGAAGGTACTATACCTATTCCTCACGGGTACATATTTCCATTACACAGGTTACCTCCCAAGCAACATATTTGTGTTCCATAACAATGTATTAACTCATTTATTAAGTATAACAATAACTGTTGAAAGAAAGTAAAGAGATGCATACATTCATTACATTACATAGTTATTACCATGGTTCACCCCCTCCTAGGATACATCCACAAATGTTTGGCTCTTGTCTCTTTTATTATGGCAGTTATACATTTCCAGCGCCGCATGCTTACAATTACCCTCTTATGGGTAATATCTATATGAGGCGAACTAGATCGCACCAGGCTCTACAGCCTATGAACTAATCCTCATATCTACCTTCTCTCCTCCGTTCTAGCTCAACAACTTACAAAAATGGTACATAACAGTATTTCATAATGCCTCCATTCATGTATTACTCTAATGGAACAGTATAAGAACCCGAACCCTTACAAAACAATAAACTTACTGTAAAAATGCCAACCTAATATATCAAACTCAATTAACCAACAACCTCTATATGATACATGCGTGTCTATATTTATACATTTCAGTCTCTTCATCCTTCTTACCGAAAATTACCAAAACCCTAACCCTATCAACGTTAGGTATTCCTCCCATGCACACATGTTGTTCTTCCTCCATCTGTAGCTTTCCTTGTGCACACTTTCTTGCATGCATGCATGTTGTTCTTTCAATTGTTGTTACTTCCATTTCTGCATGCCTTATTTCCCACAATCGTCCTTCTTTCCACTTCTTCCTAGTCCCAACAATACATATCATCCCACTATCACAATTTTCATTTAGATTATTCTGATCAAAGGTATCCCACCACATGCACCTAAAAATAACACATTGGAAAGAAGAGAAGTACACTCGAATGATCTCTTGTATATTTCCTATGTAACTTAACTTCCCCTATATGGTGTTTTGATCACGGTGGATAGCACGACTAGATTGGTCGAACTCGATTTCCACTCCACAATCGTGTGTCGTGTGTCCATCATCGGCATCCTCTATGCGAAAATGATGTCCATATGCCCACATAGATGGGAAAAAATGAACCTATAAAAAATGAACAAATCATAGTGTCCATATGTGCCTAATAACTTGACCATTAAAAAATAAAATAATATAGTTGTACTTAAAATTCAAATGTGCATTACGAATTTAAAAATTATGTACATAAAAATATTATTACCGGGTTGTTGCAACCAATCCCTATGTTTAGTGCATCCTCTTCTTCACGTGGGTAATGACCAGATGCACCACGTTTCTCTCTGACTTGGTCAGCAACCCAACTGTTGGGGCATATCATTGGCATATTTTCTTTTAAATGATCATGCTAGGGAATGCTTCTATCATTCAACCGTCTGAATTATTTCTTGTCACTTTCCCATTTCCTCCTCTTAAGTTCATACAATGCAACCCACGGCTGTGTTGCCTCTGAATTGTAAAGAATGAATTTATTGATGGCATCAATTTTTGAGTTCGTTGATGTATCCATGAAATCAAACTAAAATATAGTACATATGATATCATGAAAATATACATTATAAAGTTTAGTGTGAATAGATGTTGTGTAGAAATTTGGAAAATGATAAGTCACTTATTATTTATCAAACACCTTTTTCCATTCATTTGGAGAAGCTCCCCTTCTCTTTTTTCTTCATCCCTTTCATCATCCCAAATCACTTCACCTGGTGTGTTGTCGATTTTCTTGATGTACTCACTAGCATAATATAAAGACTCATATGATATGTACCCCCCTGCCATAGACCCTTCCAGATTTTCCCTTTGATGAACAAATCCTTTCAAATTTTTCATGTACCTCTCTAAAATAAACATCCAACGACAGGAGACTAGCCCGACTAATTCAACCTCATCTACTAGGTGAATTAGAATATGAACCTGCATTTCCATGAAACTCAGTGGTAGTTCCTTCTCAAACATACAAACAATATTAGCTATCTCTTGATGCCACCATGGAATGCTATCCCTATGAATCTCCTTTGATGTGATCCAACATACAAATGAAGATAATTTAGATACTGCACACCTCAGTTCATGGGGGAAGTCATGGTTCACACACCCATGCACGAGCAGAGGATAATGCAACTACAAAGTAAACACACAAAAAATTAATTATCTTTTATCCCATGGCATAAAAATAAAAATTACAAATAATAAAATCATATTTTTGACATGCAACATACCTTTAGAAGGTTCAAATGGTCATTTGATTTCAAACCTGACAAATGGTCTTGATGCACAGTGAAGCAACATCGTAGGGAAGGCCCATATAAAGAAGCCACCTTCACACCCAGTATAACTTCCTTTTCCAAAGAAATATCTTCTTTCTTCAAAATCCATGGGACATCACCTTCTTTGAAAGACCAAGAGGGACCAACCTCTCCTCTACTTTCTTGTCTTGGCCAATGTTTCTTTTTAGTTTTTGAAGAAATAAGATATCTCTTCATAGCCAATGTGTCACTTTCTTTCTATGATATGTGCCACCATAAACAAGATGAAATATTTTTAAATATATGCATGAGATCCAGTAAGTGGGAAATCTTAAGATGCTCCCAATAGGGGAGCTCATAAAAGATAGATTTCCTTTTCATCCCAATGGGAAATTTCTCAACATATGTGTCGAAGAATTCTAGATCATCAAACATAGGCTCCCCATTTAAATCAAACATTTATGTAATCTCTTTCTCCTTCTCTCTCTCATATTCTCTAAGCCATTATGCTGGTGTCATTATTGTAGGCATTTGGGTTCTCCAGTTTACCATTGAAAGTGGATTTTTCTCTTCTATATGGGTGTTCTTCTAGGAGGAATGCCCTAGAGAAATCATACAACGGCTTTTGTATGTGGTTGGACCACCTAGACTTCAAAGAAGGTCCAAAAAATTTACATCCATGATATCCTTTAGTTACAAGACCTACGAAATTATTGTATACATAACACGTTAGCATTTAAGAATAGAATGTCAATCACAACGAATAAAATATGCAAATAATTATTGTTACGTATATAAACAAATCTATAAACATGTTAATTACAAGAGAAAACTCATAAGCCCAAATAATCATGTGTGGTCTAAGCACATATGCCATACACCATAAAACTCATATTTGTTGCGATGGGTCTTGATACATCGTATACATGTATCCCTTCCCAGAATTCCTTCAATTCATCTAACAATGGTTGCAGGTAGACATCCATATTCTTCACTTGTCTTATACCATGAAATACAAGAGCCAATATAAGATGTTAATTCTTCACAGATAACCATGGGGGGATATCGTTATTGATCACTACTATAGGCCAAACATAATAATTGGTGTTTTGGAGGGAATATGGGTTCACTTAATCCATTTCTATGTTGATTCGTAGACTTCATACTTCATCCTTGAATTTTTCTGGACATGTATTCTCTATATGCTTCATGGCTATTGAATCTGTTGGGATTCTCATAACTCCTGACTCACTTTTGTGCGAGGCATGCCATCCCTGCAACATAGCTAATTATTTGCAATGAAAGAGCCTTTGAATCCTTTATAGGCATGTGACTCAATATCTTATGAGGAGGACCATGTGATTTATCATTTTTATTTGATTTATGGTACCTTTCATGTCCACATTTTGGACATATCTCTTTGTCTACACATTCTCCTCTATATAGAATACAATCATTCAGACATGCATGATATGATATATACTCAACACCCAACATTTTCAACAAATGCTTTGCCTCTTCACATCTACCGAGAAAAACACTATCACTAGGAAGAACCCTATCTTTGAATATTCTGCAATTAGTGGGTAATAGAATTAATGTACAAGGTCATTTAACATTTATAAAAGCAACCATTTCTAATATTGATTGTACTGTGACAAGATTTTGCAAAAATAATATAAGGCACTTGCTCGTAAATTTCCTCAATACTGTCGAGAAACATGTGTTTGATATGCCAAACTTTGCTTTCATATTGTAAAGTAGCATTTTTGTCCCAAGTTAGGTAGACTTTGACTGGGCACTAGGTCCAAAGAGAGGGGTGGTGGAAGCAGATTTTAGGATTTCAAAAATGATATCATTGATATGAGCATAATCCCCTAGCTCATCGTTTTGGAATGTGTCTAACAACATTCTCTCCATGACAGTCGTATCACATAAGTAATCATCCATACCAACCTCTTTTTGATTGTCTCCATTGCCAACTTCTAAAGAACTATTATTGTTGCAGTCATTCATAATTGGTGAATCTGGATGTAGTGGGAATTGAATAGGTGGTTGATTCAACCATTCTTGGTATGATTCCTCTCTAATTTGTGCTCTCATTGCAGTCTTCTCTTGGATTGACATTGTTGTGTAGTGCAACAGAAGATGGTAGGTAGGTCGCTCATCATCAAAAGAATCCTAATTTTAAAAATATTGAACATTAGTGCATCGATGATATTAGTAAGCACAATGCAATAATTTATTCATTCAAAATACATTATACCAAATAATTATTACCATCATCGACCAAGGATTGTGTATGGAAGATGGAATGTCACAATTGGCAGGGTAAAGAGGCTGTCCATTTTCATCTACCAACTGTTTGCAGTATGTTGCTCCTAATAAGACCTTCCGATGTTTTTGAACCAGTACTGGAATATTTTTTGCATCTAAACTCGATTTTGAATCAAGATCCTGCAAATTTGGATACATTTTTATTCATATTGACATGGATAAAAAAAAAGAAATGAGATAATCGAAACATAAATAAAATAAGTTAAACTTACTGGAGATGGAAAGGGAGAACTCTGTGATGGACTTTGAACAATATGGAATGGGCTGGAATTTGAAGAATTGGCCATTTGATCATATAATAATATTTCATCCCTACATTTCAGCAAAATTAACAATACATTTTCATGTACATATCTAAAATAAATTTCGAGGACCATACCACAATCTGAGTTTGAATATAGTTTTGCAACCATTTTTTAAGAATAAGGTGACATAAAATGTAAAATGTGTATTGAAGTATTGCAAGTCATGTGAATTCATCCTAAAAGATAATTTGAGATGAATATACTATTTATGTGCAAATAAAAGTTCAAATAACTTTAAAATCATATCGGTGTGCTTATAAACCACAAATGCACCAGTGTGCATATTAACAATAAGCACCGGTGCGTTGCAAAATCAACCACATTGTGTTTCTAGATTTTCTTAATAGAAAACAAGTATATGTCTCTAGTGCATCAAATAATATGGATGCACCAGTGTGTAAAGTAATATGGATGCACCGGTGCATCTTACAGAAACGCATCGTTGTGCTGAAA